>APFE031285143.1:67107-204485 GCA_000404065.3 Pinus taeda
CCACCATTAATTAGGTAGAATATGATGCAATGATAGGTTTGTTAGTCGATTCCCTTGCTCATCGCATCCTTCATCTTCATGTTTGATTAGATTCCTTGCTACTTGTCATGCAATTGGATGGTGTGTATCATGTGCATAACCAAGTCCTATTTAGAAACTATCTATGAGTGAACCTACTAGTACGTGAATTTGAAACCATTACATTCAATCATGTGCCTAGAGCCCAAAATCATTATGTAGATACTATTGCAAACAACATTCTAGATTGGCATTTATCACATGTATACCATAAAAGATAACCACAAAAATGGTGAACCATCATCGTCATATAAAATGCATAATCACATTATGTATCATAAAAGTGTTTGGAGCCATAGGTCTAAATACGTCCAACATGCCCATAACATGTTACAAAAATCACAATCAAAGGGACCCACATGTCCGTGCATCTAGTCACTATCCGGTGGATCTCACACCAAAGGCTTTGCTCCACTTGCACGTAGATCACGTACTACCTGACTTGCCATTTCCATGCATCGCACGATACCTTGCCACTCTGAGGGAAGACCAGTGCACTCATCTGTGTATTGATCCTCTAAGTTGTGCGATACGTGCTCTGAAACCCCAACCAAAAGTACATCAAACCTACGATGAAAAACAACAAGTAGCGTAGTATCCTCTGGACCCTATTATGGTGATGATGTCCAAATATTAGCAGCCCCAGGTGCTACGGCTCAGCTTGCATATCCTATTAGGTTCACCAGTCCTATGTCTGCATACAACATATTTCAAACTCAGTATCACATACATGTGACAGAAATATAAATGCACCATAAAACATAGCAACTTAGCACTTACCGTTTGGTCCCCATGCTCATGTGGGTGGAAGTGGCAAGTAAGGATCCCCCTGATAGTTCATCCTAGTATAAGGGTAGTTGTCAATGTAAAGGGGAATGCGGTCCCAGAGTGTAAAAGAGTTGGGTTGAAACACCCATTCGACTCCCACTCCTCCTCTCCGTAGTAGCTTCCCCCAGTGGCGCATCCCAGGCTCCAATGGGCCCCCATCCTAGATCTGTACATGAGGATGGATAGTGGGTATCTTGTCAAAGAAGAATGCACAAAGTATTGTACCAAAATAATAGTCATGATTCACCTGCCTCCTACAAAGACTCAACTGGCATTTCACTGACGACAGCATCATCTGGGCCCACCCATAGTAGGTCCCAACCAAAACACTCTCAACTAACATCACTTGCCCTCTAGTGATATTATGGAATGCATGGCTGTCCAAGTCCTATAGCATAGCTACCGTAATAACCTATGTCTCTAGCCTCTCTAGATCAACAAGTGGGATAGTCGTGCCCTTGACACAAACACCCCATCGACAATTACACTCCAAAAAATAAGTAATGTTCCTTCGACGGGGTAACACTAGATGAATATCCCCCACCACTCCAAGGGGAGGTAGTCCGATCAAGAAGTAAATATCATGTAATGTGAGCTCGATCATGTGCCCCTACACAACAAAGAACTCTTAGTATGGATCCCAATAGCTCATAATTCTCAATAACAAGGGCTCACCTGCCCTCATCAGTTGGTTCTCTACTAGCTTGAGAACCACATAATGAGCCAATTCCCCTTGAACTGCCTGATCCGCCTAGATCTCGGATCGAAGAGTATCAAAGTCTTGTTCATGCCAGTTGATTTTCAACTCTTCCATATCTTCAAAACACCACATGTCTTGTCAGTTCAGAAAAGAAAACAACAGGCTAAACTAATCAACCTATAACCTGCACCAGGCCAGCAGATCAACCCTTCCTCAAACCACAAATCATAGTTGTCAGCCCAGAAAGTGTGAGCTCACAAGTGTATATCTATTTCCTATAGTTAAAATAGAACTTCTACGGCCAAAAAGTGTGATGTGGCCATGAGCAAGGGAAAGGGTCTCTCAGTGAGCTATTAGGTGCCAAAAATCAGGAAATAAACCACTGGAATTAAAGAGATGAGTAAGGCCACCAACCTAAAAGTCACAAATCCTAATTCCAACAGTCAACTTTTCTGCTACGATCTCCACAAGATTTAGGGCCTTTTCCTCCTCTCCAAATTCACCATAGCTCACTTAGCAAATGAATCCAAATTGGAGGGAAAATGTCATTTCATAGAAAAATCCCTAATTTTTCTATTGCCCATTGTGGCTAGACCATATCTCAATTTGAAAAACCATCAAAACCCTTGGAAACATCTCATTGAGCTCTAAAATGGGCTTCCTTCAATTTTAGATGATTTGAAACTTCACCAGGAAACCATTTTTCCAAGAAGGTCACTTCATCGCCCCTCAAAATTGACTTTAATCATAAAGCGACACTTGTAATTTGAGTTCAAACTCCTCAAATACTTGTTGTACAATATATTGTTTTTCTTCGTGATTAACCATCCTTTACTCATGTTTTCATGGTCCCCACTGGGCCTAGTATATGTGGTAGCGTCATCAAGTCACCCTTGTTCAGAGCATCCACGATGAGTCACCCTTACATCCTTGGAGTCTATTTCATGTCTCGTCATATCATGTCATAGTATTCCATCCATATTTTCATATCATTCATCTTGTGTCGCCCATTTTCGCCTCCAGTCATACTGTCCACATCCCCTCCAGAGTCGAGTCGCTTGTTGCCAGGTCAACCATATACTTTATGTTGTAACAAGGGCATTAATCTATTTGTCCCTCAGTCCTCCTTTCCCGATTATCCGTGGTGTCAGTCCATCAGTCACATTAATAATTTCCCTCATTCTTTATTTGAGGATCCTCATTGTCTCATTTAACGTGGGCCCTATTCTGTCGACATCACCTCATTTATTCCAAAAGAACAACATAGAGGGTGATGTATCTTAGTTCTAGCTTCCATTCTTGTTTAGCACCTTGGATCGAAAAGAGGGTCCCATTATTGTCCTTTGACTTGGTCATTTCATGTTCATGATCCATACACTTGATGGTCCAGTGATGCAGCATATTGTATTGGTGATTCACGGGTGTGTGTGAGATGTTTCAGACCTTGTGAGGGGATGGTCCTTTAGATAGCCCCCCACAAGCCTAGATGCATACCTTCTATTCTATAGCCTTAGATGCAGTTCCACAGAGTTGATGTATTTAGGTCCTACTGATTGTGGTGTTCATAACATGCATGTCTCCTCCAGATGATACATTTAGTTTTGTTGAGCCCTTCCTTGTTTAGAAGGGCTTCTTTGGTTTTTCTACACTACCTCCCACCCATTTTTTCAGGGAAGGGACTTTGTATCTCATTTACTCATATATTATTATATTCAGTCTTGACTCATGTTTTTACTAGGTGCATTATGTATATGGGACACATTGTATTATTTTCTGGCTCTCTTATTCGAGCGTGTCATGTACCATTCATCATGTTCTTTATTGCTAAGTTTCATGTTTCTGAGTGAACCATTATTTTTGTAAGAAGTTATCTCAAAAGGTATGGATATGCCTCCCGCGCCTCATTGAGGTCTGGTACCACAACAAAAAAGGAGACTTGCATTAGTCTCACCCCCTCTGTCACTATCCTCTCTCAGCTTCAGTTTCATTGGTCTCTCTGCCTATCTCTCTTTCCTTCACTCCCTTGTGTTGTCTAGTGATTGTGTATTTACAACATAATTTGGTCATACATTTTTCTCCTAATACTCGTACATTGAGGGGGCAATCTTTTATGACCAAAAAATTGATCATCTAGCCTAATTTACTAGATGGATCGAAGTACACCATGTAAAATCAATTTTACCATAGGAAAATTACTTTCAATGTGAGAAATTACCTAATAAATCACCTTTATTAAGTAATTTATAGTTAAACCCATGAAGAATAATTAAATAAATCACTATTTATTTGATTTTCTTCTAGGAATAATTAATTAAACCATTGTTCTATCATTATTCCTTCTTAATTTTGACCCAATCATGAAAAATAAATAGATAAATTATTATTTTTCTTATTTTTCTCTAAGAATAACTAATTAATCATTAACTAATTACTATTATTTATTAAGTTTGACTAGTTCCCTTAAGAATAATTAAATAAATAATTATTTGTTTATTATTCCTTAACTAATTCTTTGAGATAATAAATAAAACATTTCTCTATTTATTATTTCTAAATAAAAGTTCAAATACATTTTCCCTCTTAAACAAATATAATAAAATATTCGAAGTGGTTATTCCAAGAATGGGATCAATAATATTTTATTCTTGCTAATTATTCAAGGATAACTCAATATTTTGTTATAAATAGAGGGTTTTCCATTCATTTTTCACTTTTGATTATTTTCATTGTTACACTCTGAGTTGTAACTTTGATTAATTTCATTTTCGCACACCATATTTTTGCTATGTTTAAGCATTATAGAGGAGAGAGGCTCTACAGAAGATGAAATCGTTTGAGGATTGTCAAGAACCCATCCCATAGAGGAGAACTAGTAACATATATTTGTTCCCTTCACAGGTGTTATAATAAAATCATTCTTCACAAATCTATTTTCCATTGGATGTTTTGGGGTTATTACTCTTTGTTTTACTGTTTAACTATGATTGTAGCATAGATCAAGATTTTGACAGGTTTTGTTTCTATCAATAGCTACAGATCTACAATGTTTAGTAGATATTTCTATTTTTAAGATCGTTTGTCATGCTGAGATTTTGAATATATTAATTTGCCTAAAATCTCATGGATAATGCCAACAATAGGATTTGTTCCAAAACTGATTGCATCAAATCCTGATGAGGAGATATTCTATCCTATTTTGTTGTGATAGAATTTATTATTTAGTCCCCTCTATGCATCTATAAATTGTAAACCCTGTAGAGGCAAATGTATATCTGAGGTGTGAGGAAGAGGAAATCTATTTTTGTAATCTCCTATTGAATCTATTTTTGTAATCTCCTATTGAATAATAAGAAAGCCAATACCTCTGTTTAGTGGATGTAGCTCAGATTGCTTGGGTGAACCATGTTAAATCATTGTCTTTATTTTCTACTATGTGTGTGATTTATTTATTTAGCTGTCTGCTGTGTATACTCTATCAATTGGTATCAGAGCAGAATTCATTCACTACCTGTTGGAGAAATGATTATTTGTTGCAGTTATTCAAGTCGACAGTGCTCGAGAATAAAGGTGGATACTATAAAGGGGAGCACAGAACGGAGGTGAAATGCTATGGTCGATTCTACATTTGTAAGGGCTGGATAAGACTACAGACACTGGTTTTGTCTGCCCATATGAAATCCATTTATCAGGAAGACTGTGGCAGCATATTGTAGAAAACGAGCAGAGAACTAATAATGTTATGAGCTGGAGGGCATGGAGTATATGTATAATCTAAACATGGAACATTTCATGCTTGTTACACTTGTTTTCTTTGCGGTGGTTGTTTTATATTCCAGGCGATATAAGTTACCCAAGACTGGTGAACACAGATCCATTTTGAGTGAGTAGATAATAATATTAGTTTTGGTACAATCCTCATTAGGTGGATCGAGTCACGAAACCAATGGTGAAACCACTGCTAAAAGACACAAGACCAAAGCCATATTCATCTTCTTGAAGAGTCGAGTTTATGTTTGTAAAAATAACCGTGAGCTGGAGACATGTATCATTTTTCAGTACATGAATTGAAGGAACGCTTTTATTGTTGACACTATATGTTGTGTGAAGCTTTTTGTTCCATGTGAGAAGTTAAATCAAACTATTTCAAAAAATCAAAGTGATCGGTTTGAGATCGAGAAGTTTAATGGGAGAAATATATTTGGAATCTGGAAAGTTAAGATGCCCGATTTACTTGTGCAACAAGGCATGGTGAAGGCACTTTTGGGAAAATCCAAACAACCTTACACCATGACTGATGACGAATGGAGTGACATCGATGATAAAGCATTAAGTGGCATGTGATTGTATTTGGTAGATGATTTTTTGTTTAACATTGTGCTAGAGAAAACTGTCACTGGTCTATGGACAAAGCTAGAAAAGATGTACATGACTAAATCTTTAACAAATAGGATTCTTCTGAAGAGATAGTTGTATAGCTTGTGCATGAAGGAAGGTACGACAATAACTAATCATTTGAATACCTTTAATACTCTATCGGTGTAGTTAGATAGCATAGAAGTAAAATTTGATTCAGAAGATAAAGATGTAATTTTATTATGGTCGTTGCCTCGGTCATGGGGTCATTTTGTTACTTCTATATGTCTTAGTTCATCAAAAACCCTTGAATTTGATGATGTTGTTGGAGCTACGCTGTTTGAAGAAACCAGAAAAATGTCAAATCAAGAAACCTATACATTAGAAGCAATGATGGTCAGAGGTCGATCTAAAGAAAGATGGTTCAGTAAGCAGATCAACTCTTGGTCAAAATCGAAAGGGAAGAAGAGTAAACTAAAATGCTAGTTTTGCAGAAAATCGGGACATTTGAAGAAGGGTTGTTGGAAGAGACAACAAACATCCAAAGGAGACTCTTCAACAGAAAATAAAGAATCAAACATGAAAGATACAGGTATGACATCCGGTTTAGGTATAAGAGATGAAGTTTTATCTGTTAATTTGTTATATCATGATCAACATCGGTTGTTAGATTCTGGTGCGTCCAATCACATGTGCATTCATAAAGAGTGGTTTAAAACTTATAAATTAATCAATGATGGAGTTGTCTACATGGGAAATGATGTCTCATGTAATTTTGTGGGAAGTGGAAGCATCTAGAATAAAATGTTTGATGGGACAACTAAAATCTTAACTGATGTAGGACATGTGCTTGAACTCAGAAAAAATATTATTTCTCTAGGAGTGCAAGACACAAATGGATATAAAACTTTTATTCAAGGTGGAGTAATGTAAATTTATAAAGGAATCCTACTAGTAATGAAAGCAAAGAAGGTTGGAAATCTTTTTCACTTAGAGGGAAGAATAGAGTCAGATCATGCTGCAATTGTATCTGAAAATGATAGTGATTCTATTCGACTTTGGCATCAACTGTTGGGCCAGATGAGTGAAAGAGGATTAAAAATTTTATCTGATCGTAAGTTACTTCCTAGTTTAAAGTCTTTTAAGTTAGATTTTTGCAAACATTGTATATATGGGAAACAGAGCAAGCAGAAATTTAAAACTGGAAAACATACTAGTAAGGGAATCCTTGATTATATCCATTCTGATGTTTGGGGTCCATCTCCTACAACCTCATAAGGAGGATCATCATATTTTGTATCTTTTATAGATGATTTCTCTAGGAAAGTATTGGTCTACATGTTGAAAATAAAGTCTGATGTATTCATAGTTTTCAAGTAGTTTAGAGGATTAGTTGAAAATATCACTAGAGGAACCATTAAATGTTTAAGAACTGACAATGGTGGTGAGTTTAATTCAAAGGAATTTCATAATAATTTCAAGGAAGTTGGGATCGAAAGACGTAGAACCACTGCTTATACTGCTCAACAAAACGAATTTGCTGACTGCATGAACAAGACTGTCTTAGAAAGAGCAAGAAGTATGCTAAGTAACGCCAATTTGTAGAAGGAATTATGGATAAAAGTAGTATCTATGGCTTGCTATCTTATAAATCGATCACCATCAACTACAATAGGATGCAAAATTCCTCAAGAGGTATGGAATGGTCATCCTTATGATTATTCTAAACTAAAAGTTTTTGGTTGTGATGCATATGCTCTAATTCTGAAACATCAACATTCTAAATTAGATCCTAAATCAAAAGGATATATATTTTTTGGATATCATGTTGGGATTAAGGGATATAGGTTGTGGGATCCTACTACTCACAAGATCATCATTAACACAGATGTTAAATTCAATGAATCTTCACTCAATAATCCAGATGTAGATATTAAATTGAAACAAGAAAATGTACCTAAGTTTCAACATATTCAATTTGAAACTAGTTCAAACACTGATGATAGTAAAGATGAACAAGTTTTAGATGAAGATTATCAAGAAGTTCCTACAGATAATAATCAACATATTGTGGAAGAACCAAAAACATCTTTAAGAAGGTCCACGGGAATCAGATATCATCCTAAAAGGTATGATGATTATGTTAGTTCAGTTGCTTTAATCACTAATGATGATGAACCTTTATGCTATTAGGAAGTTGTAGAATGTTCTAACAGTGACAAGTGGAATGAAGCTATGAAGGACAAAATGAAGGCATTAGACAAGAATGCCAGATGGGACCTTGTAGAACTTCCCAATGATAGAAAAACTATAGGATGTAAATGGGTTTATAAATTTAAAAGGGGTGTTGATGATAAAGAAGACAAGTACAAAGCAAGGCTGGTCACGAAAGGCTTTTCTCGGAAAGCAGGAATTGAATTTCATGAGATATTTTCACCAGTTGTTAAAATTGTTTCAATTCGGATTTTCTTAACGTTAGTTGCTTTACTTGATTTAGAATTACAATGACTAGATGTTAAGACTACATTTTTACATGGAGATTTAGATGAAGAGATTTATATGGAACAACTTGAAGGGTTTGTTGAAAATCACAACAAGAAATTTGTCTACAGGCTCAAGAAATCATTGTATGGTCTGAAGTAGTCGCCAAGACAATGGTACAAGAAATTTGATTCTTTCATGATGAGTCAAAATTATATAAGAAGTGAATATGATCACTGTGTTTACTTTAAGAAATTAAGTAATAACATGTACATTATCTTAGTATTATATGTTGACGATATTCTTTTAGCAAGCAAAAGCATAAGTGAGATCAACAGGTTAAAGGCTCAGATGGCTAGGACATTTGATATGAAAGATCTAGGAGCAACAAGATAGATTTTGGGCATGGAGATTTTCAGAGACAGGAGAAATGGTAAGCTGTGGTTATCACAAAATAAGTATATTGAGAAAATAATATTCAGGTTTGGTATGAACAATGTGAAGCCAATTTCATTCCCTTTAGCTTCCCATTTTAAGCTTTCTTCAAGTTTATCCCCTAACACAAATGAAGAAAAGGAATATATGTCTCGAATTCCATATGCAAATGTAGTAGGTTATTTGATGTATGTGATGGTTTCTACATGACCAAATATTTCACATGCAGTTGGGGTTGCCAGTAGGTATATGGCAAATCCAGGGAAAGAACACTGGTCAGTAGTGAAATGGGTGCTTCAGTATCTGAGAGGCACAAGTGATTATTGTATCACTTATAATAGAAGTAGTGAATTTGATTGTGGATATGTTGATTCCAATTTTATAGGTGATTTGGATAATAGAAGGTCAACGTCAGGATATGTCTTTACTCTTGTAGGTTGAAAGGTTTCTTTGGTGAGTTTGATAGGTTACAAGACAACATTAAGTTATTTTTTGATGGTCAAATTGCAATTCACTTGGCTAAAAATCCCGCCTATCATAGTAAATCAAAGCACATATCGATAAAGTACCATTTTTTAAGATAGGTTATCACTGAATGGGGAGTCTCTCTTGAAAAAGTGCATCCAAATGAAAATTGTGCAAACATGTTCATGAAACCAATTTTTTTAGAGAAGCTACGATGGTGTCTGGCTTCTCTTGGCTTGCAGAGAAAATGAAAAGAATAAACAGGAACGAGGTATCAAGCTAATTGTTGTCAAGGTGGGGATTGTTGAGATTTTGTATATATTAATTTGGTTAAAATCTCATGGATAATGCCAACAATAGGATTTGTTCCAAAACTAATTGCATCAAATCATGATGAGGAGATATTTTATTCTATTTTGTTGTGATAGAATTTATTATTTAGTCTCTTCTATACATCTATAAATTGTAAAGCCTATAGAAGCAAATGTATATGTGAGGTGTGAGGAAGAGGAAATTTGTTGTTTTAATCTCCTGTTGAATAATAAGAAAGCCGATACCTCTATTTGGTGGATGTAGCCCAGATTGGTTGGGTGAACCACGTTAAATCGTTGTCTTTATTTTTTGATGTGTGTGTGATATATTTATTTAGCTCTCTGCTGTGTATACTCTATCATGTCATCCACTATCTTAAGTGGGTTCTTTTTGTACATCATTGAGAAGAAAACACTACAACATTAAGTCTTCCCAAGCCTTTAGATGTTTAAAGCTCCCCTAATTTTGAAATGAGTATCATACAAAATATATTTCCAAACCCCATCTCTCCACTCTTCTCACTCCCTCCACTCTCCACCCTACCCCCCCTTTCCCCTTTTATTAAACTCAACTTTGACTATGCCTCAAAAGGAAATATAGGACCAACAAGCTATAGAAGCATATTTAGAAACAACAAGGGATATTGTCCCTTATAAATTAATATGGAGCCTTGGGCCACTCCACCAATAGTGTTGCTAAATTTTTCTCCCTAGCGAAAGGATTTACACATGATATTCAACTCTCATATACCAAGTGAATCATAGAAGGGGATTCTCGACTAGTGAAAACCAAAATGGAGCATCTCCTTAGTGGAGGAAATGCCAAAAAAATATTTTTCAGTTGAAGGTTGGAAAATCTCCTTCCTTGCATCAATTCTTCTATCACAAACATCCTATGATCCTCCTCTCCCATTTGAGAATATGGACCAACAAAATCAAAAAAATTTTCTAACAATGGATGCTTCGATGAAGCTCATATTATAACAAGTTCATGGGCTCCTTCCTCGAATTAGAAATGGCTTCTAGAATTCCATAATATTCTTCAACAAGACTACAACTTCATGATGTTGGTGACCCACATTGATCCTTAGTGCACTCACAACAACCCCAAGTGCACTTAAGGCACAATTAAGGAGATTTCACATTATGAGGGGAAGATCAAGGAATTGTTTGAAGGTGAACTAAGTGTAGTGTCCTCATGCACACTAAATAGATAAGTGTCTATCTCTAATGTTGATATAGTATCAACTAACCTCACACTTGGGAAATGTAATCAATGATAATAAGAACGAAGGTTGACATTCCATTTAGTGAGATTCCCAACCAGGCCAGCTGACGAAATGTTTAGAGAATATTTAGGATTATTGCACTGCACAAGTAATATAAACATCAATAAGCCTGGAATTTTCAGTGCACAAGGAGTAAAAATCCCTAAGTGTGGTGCATTAGTTTCATAACATCTAGAATGACTAGACACTCCTAGTAGGCATGTTCACTTTGTTTTTGAAAGCTTCACTCCTTAGCCATCAGTCATTCTCCTCCATGCCTACTAGTTATAGGCATAATAGTGGACTAAGGATCTCTAGTTATAGGAAACACTCACTCTCCAAGCATTAAAGTGCTCAGGTATATTATCATTCTATTATTTCTCTTCCCTCCCTCAACATTTATTCTATTTTATGGCATGCAAGGTTAGTTTCTTGCTCGTATATTAATCGTATGCCCTTCATTTGTTCTCTCTTGGTTCATCTCTCCCATACTTTCATGTTAGTTTGTAGCTTCCCATCCAACACCTTCGGTATATCATGCTTCCCTCCACTCAAATTACCCCCTCAACTTGTTTAGTTTCTTTCTCATCTTTCTCTAAGTAGCAATAATTCCCAAAGATAGGGCATGTTCGAGGACAGGTGCTGGCATTGCAACCTAATCAACAACTCCTGAGTTAAAACTAAAGAACAAGCCTCAATGGACTGCTGCCATGAGTACACCCCCTCGGTGGTCCAACATGTTTATTTAGATATTGAGCAGGAGTTGGTTGATGAAAGGAATGAAATGTTAGATTTTAAGGTCTTGTTAAAAGTGGAGAATCGGGTTCAAGACTTGGCCACTCCAAGATCTTGTCACAACCAATATCTATAGAGATTTGACCTATATTGGTGATGCAGGAGCATCCTGCTCAGAAAAAACATTGCATTTTAGTAAGCATAGGGTCTTGTGTTTGAAGGGACCTCATTCCCTAAAGAGTGATTAATTATTTATTTTCGTATGTTTTTATGAGGGTCGTATAATAGTGAGGACATTGCAATTAAATATTCTAATTAAGAGATATTTCAAGAATAGTGTGTGAGTTAGAGGAACTAGGAGTTAGTTTCATGATTTTAGGGATTACATTACGATATTTAGGATTTAGGTGAAATTATTTAGGATCTGAACCAAAATTGGTTAACATAATCCTTTTGTGTATTACTAATTTGTAAGCCTTGAAGGCTTAAAAAAAGAGAGATAGTGAGAGAGTTAGTAGACATGAGGGTTGGATTGTGACCTTATGGGCATTGAAACGAGAAAGGGCCACTGATACAGACCATGTAAAGGAAGATCAGGCCAAAGCTAGACTGTAAAACAGATTTTTATTTGTATCTGTACATCTGTTTAATGAACGAGGAAATTGAATTTAATGTGACTATGTGTGTCATTCTTGTTATGTGCGAGTGATCTGTAATTGTCAATTTATGGTTTTTGTGTGATAAACCATGATGAATGAATTCAAGTTGAATTTTTGAAAGTCTTCCTGAGTGAAGAAAGACTTACCATCTGGGTAGAATCTGTGTGATTCTATTTTGGATTTAATAGATGTATGTATAAGTCAAGTAAAGAATGAATTACGAAATCTGGAAGAAGGGAAATAATATAGAGAGTATTATGTATTCCAGTTCGAAGTGGTGTTAAAGGAATAGAGGTATAGTTGAAAGGTAGAGTAAAGAAATCAGAGAAGTCTCGACACACTATTTCTAAGCGGAGAAAGGAGTTGGCAGAGTAGAACTTGGTAACAAGTTGATCTGGAGGTGAGAAGGAAATTTAGTGGAAGCGCCAAGTTTGGTGGAAGAGTGGAAACATGACGAAGTGAAATTATGATTAAGTGGATTTTAGAGTGAGCGGAATATTGAGTAGAGGAATATATCTGGACCATCAGATCGACATATCTGTTAGATCAACGGTGATCAACAACTATGGGGTTAGGAGACTATGGATTTCTTTGATCGTGGCTGAAGTCCCCCACTCACTCCTAGCCATCAATCTCATATTCAAACTTTTGGATCACAGTCAACTGCGGGGGTTAAGTTGGTTTTAATCCGTGTACTAGTTGAAGTCCCACAAACCATAGATTTTATGGCCTTTTATATCTAATGGTCATTGCATGCCAATCAGCTCATGCGATAGTCAAAGAAGAAGGTGGTTTTATAAGCGGAAACTATTTATCGGGTGGAGAAAAGTGGTAAGTGGTAGTTTGGGTTGGTCACCCAATTCCATTTATCGACTGACACGTAGCATGTTGGAGGAGAGAGTAAACCTCTTTATCGAGTAGGTAATCCCCATGCAAGTGGCTCATCCGATATCATTGTTAACCATTGCATCAAATAGATTTTTTATCAATGGTGGAGCATTGCAGATTGGTTTCGCATCACAATATTTCATGAGTGAATGAACCTTCGCCTTAATAAAATGCGATTGGCGATGTGCAATGCTTAGAGGACTTGTAAAGCACTTTTGATTGGGTGTATCATCATTCGTTGGATTGAAGGGCATAATCAATGGCAGAGAATGAAGTGATAAGGCTTGGGCCTTAGCGGACCCAAGAAGCTTATCAACATGAGTTAAGTGATTCGAGTTCTAGCAGATTAATGGGTTTAAGTGGCGATACGATGCAACCGCTATTGATCTGATGAAGTGAAATCTACGGTGGGGCTGAACATGATGAGAGAGCATCATTAAAAGTGCAAAGGCCGATGAAAAGTGAAAAGGTAAGGTTAAGTGCAGTTTATGTAATATTTCTATTATACTAGAGTTATAATAGAAATAGGAGAGTAAAGGTATTATGGTTTAAGTTGGGTTTTACCAAAGTCTAACCATGGTTTGGTTAAGACGAGCGAATATCAAGAATTAACCAAAGGTTAAGAAGGGTTGAATATACTTCCGCTCAAAAGGATTAATTAAGGTTAAGCCTATGGACAATCAATTAAAACATTTCTGCATGAGATTTAATTAAGAGACCTTAAACCTTAATTGATGAAGGTTTGACTAGGCAGGGAAATTGAAATTCCTAGGAGAAATGAGATTATGCATTTTATATGTATATTGTGGGTAAATTCGGCTTAGGTTAGCATCAATTGGCATATAATTAAGAATCAGTTGGAAAAATTTTTACTTGACTACAATGAGAAAAGAGACTAGCTCCTCTTTTGCATGGAGGAGCTTCATTTTCTTTACCAAATCATGGATGAAAGAATTTAGTCAATGGAGATAACTGCTTCTTGATAGAGCATAATCACCTCTTGGCCACCTCACACATCCTCGTCTAGTTGATGAATTGTATGGTATTGACAAGGCACAAAGCCACTAGTCCTAAGCTTAGCAATTTTCATAGTTTTCAATTTTTATGTTTGCTATATTTATGTCTATCTAGTTTTCATGAATTTTAGAACCACCTTTTGTACCTTTCGTAATAATCAGTTGAACCACCTCCTTATCAAACTATGGAATTTGAAGCAACCAAGATTAAACATTACCTAGTATTTTCAATCTAGTTGTAGATTAGAATTGGTCATGGTGGAGTTTTGTAATATGTTACCCAGTCTTCTCAATCTAGTTATAGATTAGAATTGGTCATGGTGGAATTTTGTAGTATGTATTGAGAAATTTATTAGGATAATATGAATTTTTCAATATACAAAAGAATTAAAAAAATGATTATTATACTTGTCACCATAGCAATTAATTTGCTATGAATTTTATATTAATAAATTAAACTTTTTATTATTTCAAAATTCATTCATTTGTTTTGGGATTGATCTAAGTTACTTGAAAGTTTGATTCCATGAGTCTTTTCAATTTATTTGTTTGATTCCATGAGTCTTTTCAATTTATTTTTTTTAGTTTCTATAATTATATATAGCAACCATTTTTTCATTTTGCTTTATGTTTTTTTTTTTTGCATAATCCAATATATATCATCCCACAACTTTCTTTATTTTTTCTTTTCCTTCATATTTAAATTCTATTTTTTTATATTTTTTTAATCTCTTTTATTTTCTATTCACGTTTTATTACTTTTAATTTTGATTTTTTTGAATTTTTTTTTTACTATTTATAATTTAACTTTTTCTCTTTTTCCTATTTAAATTATTTTTTATTTTTTATTTTTTATCTGGTTATTTTTTACTCAAATTTTATTCCCCTTAAATTTTGATCTATTTCATGTTTTTTCTATTTACCATTTAGATAATTATAATATATTTATAATGGAAACCTAACCTATATAAAATTATTTAATTATTCGCTTTGATATTGTTTATAATTAAACCATCATTTATATAGATTTCTTAGAATAGATAAGATATAAAATTATTATGTTATTTATGATAATGATGTAAAATTAAATACATAAATTATTATTTAAATGTAATATAAAATATAAATTAAATCTTTAATAATAAATTGGATTTAGATAGGAGTAGATTTTAAGTGATATTTTTTTAAAGTTTATGGGAAAAAAATTGTGGTGGTCAAATGGATTTTTGACTTTTTATATGGATTTAATGCTTTCAAAAGCTTGTAGAGCATTTACGCACTTACTATTTAAAAGTTTCACATGTGATTTCAATAAATCTTTGTCCAATTCTAAACCAATTAAATCAAAAAATAAATGAGAAAACTTTTCCGAATATCCATCAGACTTAAAGAGTAGTCAATTTCGATAAACATGAAATTGGTTTCCCTGCTTATCGAAATACCGTCCTTGATCACATATGTACAATGTAAATGATGATTAAACGTAACAACCACCTCACAAATTGGACTACATAAATATGTTCTCTGTAAAAACTACCCATCAATTTCAATGACAATGATGGCTTCAATCCCATTACAACATTTTAGCATCTCCATCGCATTAAGCTTCAGCAGACTGGAAAACTTGGCAGGCCACATGGAATACAGTTTACAGCGACTATACAGAGACGGAATCATAGACTAAACTGGGTTGTGCATTTAATCACAACAATCGTCAAACTTCAATTACTAACACCTTCAATTATCACTGGGTTTTCTGCAGACCTTATAGCTGTGATGACACGTGAAGGAGAACAGCCGAAATGAAGCAGAAATTAAAAATGAAAACGGAGAAGATGGAGCCACGATTCAAGTCTTAAGTTGGAAGCCATCATATTGTTGCTCTCATACTATAACAATGGACAACGTCCACTTTTCAATCAATCAAACCTAACAAATCCTTTCGTTCCACAAAGTTAACTTGTTACTACCGGGCAGAGAAACATATGGGAAAATACAAAATTCAATTTAAGATAAAAAAAAATCAACTTCTGAGAGGAAAACAGCACACCTAAATCAAGAGCAAGCAGAATGAGACTAGGAGGCTCTGAAACTCAATTCAATTTTGATATTGGAGAAGTTGTCAGTATTTTAGTGTGTCTGTGATTCAATCTCATTATCAGATTTGTTGAGGTCTTGGTCGTAGTTTGCCTTTTTGTTTTACTTGGCTACTATAATGATGTTGAGCTCTTAGGGAATTGGGCTTATAACTGTCATAACAGTATGCTAGTTTCTCGCTACAGTGCTATGTTGTTGGTCTTGGGTCACTAGACACTGTTGGAATTGAAGAAGGGTTGTTCTTGCCGGTGTAAATGTGTTAGAAAACCTGCACAGATGAATCTAGCTAGTAAAGGTTCAACACACAGCTTTGCAGAGCAAAAACATTAAAAGAAAATTGAAAGAAGAAAAGAATGATTCATTAGAAAATATGTTACAATGCTCATTATATAGCATTACTGGGTGAAGATCCCAAGGTAATGAACTACAGTGGGTGAAGATCCCAAGGTAATGAACTACAGTGGGTGAAGATCCCAACGTAATGAACTATAGTGGTGATCGATGAGAAGAATCAACTCCTACAACAAGTTCCGGAGATAACTAGTCAGTTGCAGAGTTAAAGGAGGAGCAAATCGAGGAGTAAATCATGCAAAAGGAATCTTGCATGCAATCCCATGCTCTAACTAAGAGTCCGCATGTAGATGTGTAGTAGTTGCATGTAGTTGCATGCTTTAACTAAGAGTCCGCATGCAGTTGCATGTAGTTGCATGTAGTTGCATGCTCTAACTGAGAGTCTGCATGTAGGTGTAGTAGTTCCAACAATGAGAACCCGCAGGATTCTTGTAGCGCATGGATCTTGCACGCAAGTATGCTTTTGGAAAGATGCTATCACTGGAAAAGGATTCTTTTAACGTCCAAGGATTATGGTTCTTTTGTGGCCCAAAACTTCCGAAGTTCGTTATAGATGGATGTTGTGATAGAATAAGGTTGATATTAATGATGATATCAAATAAATGTAAAAAGCATTGGAAATGCAGAGGAGGAAAGGCACAAAAATTCCACACAATATAAACACGAGGCTCTTGTATTGATCACACAAATTTGATTTGATTACAATGAACTCGAGGGGTATTTATGTGTTTCGGGGAGCAACTCACTCAAAATAACTTCAACATACCAACACACACTATATTTGACTTATCCCAAAATAAGACTGAACTTGAACTCGCTCACACTTACTCAACTCACATTCTAAATTTAGACAACTCTTGCTTGTGGGAGTAATTACAATTTCTAACACTCCCCTTAATTATAATGTATAACTCAACATAACTCAAACATGACTCAACTATGCCTGCTAGACTTACAATAGAAATTGACTCAATCATCACCCAAACATGCCCACTGGTCTAAGTTTCAACTAGGCTTACAATGACTCAAAACTTTTAGAAATTTCTTTTTTCGTTTCTTCCAAATTCTATATCTTCGAAATTGCTTCATTCTCTGTTGCACTTTCTTGCTGTAGTGCTTTCTTCACTTGTTCTTGCTGCAATTTTTCTTTGCCTTGTCTAGAATTTTCTCTAAAAAACAATAAGATCATGTCTTCTACAACTTCCTCTTCAAATATTCTTTCAACTATGCAATGTTGCCACAAATCTCCATCTTCAAATTGTCTTCTTTGCTCCACTTCTTTTGCTTCATATTCCAAACTTTCTTTCTACCATATTTCTTGATAGTAGAGTCTTATCTCTTCTTGACTCCATTGTTGAAAAATTGGTTTAATGCATTTTTCCTTGTTTTTAGAAACATCCATGTCCTTCTCTTCACTTTCATCATCAAGTTTTGTTTCTTTTTGCTTGTAGTCTGCACACTCAAGATCATCATTAGGCTTACATGTAAAATCATAATCATGATTCATTTTCTTGTTCACCACTTCATTTAATTTTTAAATTCTAGCTATTGCTCTAAGACTCTCATCAATTTGTTCAATTGGCTTATTAATCCATTCTTCAATGAGCTTCAAATTTGCATCAAAGTTATTAGCAACTTTGTTTTCAACTTCTGCTCCCATACTATTTTGAACACTTGCATATTTAAAAACAACGTTAACAACATCTTTGTTATGCTCTTGAGAGAGAGATTCCTTCTTTAACTCTTCCTTCTTTGCTTTCTTTTCCATTGCATGGAGGTTGTCTTCCACTGTCATGTTGTCAATGGATATTCTCATAAAAAAACTCCTCAATCACTTTATCATGTTCTTGTTTATCAACGACTACTAGATCACATACTTTTTCATGGATAGTTCCAACTGCTTCATATCTTGCTGCTACAGTGGAAACTTCAACTTTGAATTCTTCATCAAACATGACACTTACAATATTGCCACAATCAGTCCATGATTTACAAATTTCATTATCATAAGTTCATCTACCTTATGGTGGGATATCTAAGCATGCATGTGCTCATAACAATTTCAACTTCACCAAATTCATCAACTATGGTTAGATTCACCAATTCACATCTCACTTTGCAGTCATCATCTACATGTGTTTCATCACAGTGGGATTCACCGTCATCAACACCATCCACGTTACAATCAAGTCCTTGATCATTTATATGCTCTTTCTGTGCTTCACACACAAAAGCTTCAACTTCTCTATCTGTGATCTTTGTTGCATATTAATTATCCATATGCATGTCTGGTGAGCACTAGTATTGCAACAATAATGTTGCAACTCCTGGGCTGCCTACTTTACTCTTATCAACCTGGTAGTTCGTAACAAACTTGGAAGCGACAGTGTTGTATGCACAAGTACTAGTTTTTACTGCAGGCTATCACCTAGTTAGCTGGCGCAAGATCACTAGGAGCTCAAACCAACTTCTATGGATTCAAAAGCAGCTTTATATGTGATGAAAGAAAGGAAAGCTTACCCTACAGAGGCTACTCTAATTGCAGAAAGGAAAGAGACAGAACTGTAAAGTAAACCTAGCAAACCCTACTTAACCAGCTAATCCTACTTTTGCAGAAAGCACTATGAAAACCATGAAATGAAGGCCATTACCTACTCAAGGAAGTAAACAACATCTACTTAAGCTATTTCTAAAAGTAAATGAACAAAAAACATCTTTTTGGATTTTTATATATATTTTATGTGAAATTGACATGCATGTATTTTATTTTGTGTGAAGGTGCAAGCGAATAGGTGGTGTTGAAGGGCGATTTTGGGGTTTGAGGAGATGTAGGAACGTGTGGATAGGTCCTAAGAGTCTCGAGTAGCCTTTTGCAGCCTTTTCCCACACTCGGCCTTCAAAAGAAAGCTTACAGGAAAATCTATAGGAAGATATAGGTGATCTACAGGAGGTCTACAAAAGGATGTTGAGAGCAGTTTTGAAAGTTTTGAAGGCGTGAGAGTGGGTGGAAAAGGTAGATGAAGGTTGGGGTGATGTGTTAGGGTACCTAGGGTCCACCAAAGATCACTAGGAAAGGGAAAGATGATCGAGAGAGGGAGAAATCCTATGGGAGAATGCATAAAACTAAGACAGATTTGAGGTGAACTTTGGGCGACCGGTAGGGCATAGATCATGGAGAGAATGTGATGGCTGATAGGTTGACCTGCTGTGAGAAGATATTTGCTACAAAAGAACTAACAGTCAAACAATGATATCAAGCAATCAAGGAAATTAAGTACATCAAAAAACAGAATTTTGCATCAAGCTAATCTAAATTATGAGCTATGGAAAGAAATGGTGAAAAATGCTATAAGGAGAGAAAGCATGGAAGAAGACTTATTGCAAAGACAGAAATGAGCATGGTGAAAGAGAACTAAAGTAGAACATTAACCTTCTAACAAACTGTAAACACTAGAAATCCTATGGAGAAAGAAAATCTGTGTTTTTTGGACGCCAAGAGGGTCTTTGCCTCAATTCCTAGTCCCAAAGGGAGGAAAAGAGGCCAAAGCACTATTGTTAGCCTTTTGAATCTTCTTTCTATCATTGTTTAACCTGCTATGGGAAACACAAATGGAAACAACCTTCTAAATCACCAAAAGCAACCTATTCTTAACCAAGAAAAAAATTCATCTAACAACAACTAATCCATAAACTGAAACAAAGCATATAAATACAAACTAGAGGAGCTTGGCTGCTTGGATTGGGCCCTAACTCAAGAGTTTCATCCCTCTGAGGTAACTCAGTGCTAGCTCAAAAAGAATCTCATCTTTATTATCAAAATAGTAATAGGATTACATGAATTTGTCACCAAAAGTAAGCTCGAAGTTGAGCAGAGTTTTACAATAGCAAAAGTACAACAAAAATTCGACCCTAGTGAGGCCCTAGGCCTCTCTACTTCTACAATTGAAGCTCCCAACAACTTTCTTAAAATCAGGGAGGCTTGGCTCTCAAAACTCGAGATAAACATAGGTTATCCTCCACTTGCTTGGCTGCCTCCTAATGCATTGATTTGGCGGTTTGTCCTCCGAGCTGCATGAACGGGAATTCGAAATGGGGAGTTATAAATGAGGGGAATTCCCTCCTATAAATCCTCTCCTTTGTCCACTTCAAATTATTGTTTCCAATTGTCTGTTGAATCTTTGACTTTGTCTTCAAAATTCAACAAAAATTTGCATTAAACACATATTAAACTTCAAGGCATCATAACTAACCCAACTCACTCCATAAACATAAATATAATAAAAAAATATGCTATAAGCTAAGAGAATGGTTGATTTAACTATGTTAGGAGGCAAAATGAGCCCATATAATTACTCATTTATGGGGCTCATCATCACCCCCCTACTGAAGGTGTTGTTCATCCTCTGAGCAACTTAGTCCATCTCCTCATCTTTGATGGCCCTGGTGGCCTCTCTAGCATCCCAAGCTTCTAATGTTGTTTCCTCTTCCTTGTCATAGAAGCCTTCTTTTCTGTCTATCTCTTCCCATTGCCTTTGCTCTTCTTCTTCAATTCTCCCTTCCAGCATGCCTAACAATAGTGGTGGACTCAGTTTGAGGCCAATCCAATTGACTTGCAGCCTCTGCATTGAGTGCTTATACATTGGCACTCTCCTTAGTGCCTCCTTCATCTTCATTAGGGAATGATATTCCCTGATCTTCAGACTGCATAGTAAGGTGTTCCATCTCCTCATACATGCATGCACACAGTCATCCCAAACTAACCTTTCTAGGTCCTCAAAATTTGCAATGGCTTGTGCTTGATCACTTATATATCTAGGGGCAATTTGAGGATTATTTGCAAGCAGCTGGTGTGTGTTGATGAGAGCCATGGGATCTGATGGCTCAACGCTGATCATTAGTGGCTCATTCTGCTCTTTGATCATCAAATTTTCTACTTCATTTGCCATTAACTCCTCATGGTTCATCCAGGAAGCCATGGCCATTAGTTGTAGGTCCCCTAGCCTAGCATTGAGGTCCCACACATTCATGTCTGTGAGGGCCATATGATGCAGATAAAATTCTGCCATTTTTGCCTTATCTTCTGCTGTACTTTGGTCACACAGGTCCATAAATTGTCTGTAATCTTGAAAAGACATTGTGCCTCTTTGTGCCAAAGTCTTTATCTGAAACTGTAGCCATTGGTCCTTGAGGTATAATCCATAGGATTTTGCTGGTGTTCTGCATTGCAGTGCCTCCATGGATAAGCCAGCCATACATGTCAGCTGGGTTTCTTTCTCCTTTAGCTGTCTTCTTAGCAATTCATTTTCAGTTTGGAGTTGGCTTCTTGCAATTGCCTCCCTATGTCTGACAACACTTAATTCTCTACCCATTTCTCTGAGTTGATTCTCCATATGGTCAATATCCTCAACTCCCTTGGATTTGGCTATTTGCATCCACCTATGGGCCCTTATTCTTTCTTTCTCCAATTCAAAGAATAGCGGAATTGCAAATTTTTGTGGAATGATTCTTCCCCCCTCAAGAAGATTGTAGAAAGAGCCAACACTAGGTTGGGGGTTAGGTTCTTGTGCCTCTGTTGCTTCCTCTTTCCCCTATGGCTGTCCTTCTACCCTTTTTTCAAGTTTTTCAGTTTCCTGTAGAACAATCTGTGCCACCTGTAGAATTGTTTTTTAGTCTTGTAGTTATACTTTTTCCTTCCATGTGGTAGATATAGGAGTCCCTGTTTTATAAGTGATAGGTGCCTTGGAAGGGGATTTGTTTCCTTGGGCAGAGGGTGAATCTTCAATAACAATTGGCACTTTAGAAGAAGGATGGGGTTTCCCTGTTTTGATCCTTGTGCTTTTCCTAGCCCTAAAATACATTGAGGTCTGCCTCTTCCTCTTTTGTTTTGGTTTAATTAGGGTGCTGAGGGCAGTGAGAGCAATTGCTGCCTCTCTTTCTAGGGTCTCAGGACACACTTCTATCTTTTTTGCCCTTTTTTCTCCTCCTTCTGTCTTTTCCTCTGTCTTTGTTTGTTTTGTTTCTCCCTGCTATATTTTGGTTTCTTTCTTCTCGCCTTCTTGTTCCTCAGTTTCTTCTCGTTCTCCCCCTTGCTGCTCTTCCTCACTATCAGAAGGACTATATCATAGGTGAGGGCTTTTATGTTATCTTTTGTTGTCATGTTTCGGAAAATTTCCCATGCTACGGGGATTATGAATGTATGGAGGGCTTCTTCCACCAAAATTTTGATTAACCCATGGTGAGTCAGCTGATCTGGACTCCCTGCTTTAAACTTAATGCTAGAGTCTATGAGGGACTGCAAGAGGAAATAGGGGATGCTAAGTTTCTGGGGCATTGGAGTGTCCATGCCATATCTCAGCTCATGGAGGATTCTAAAATGGTAGCCATATATTATGTTATACCTCCGTTGACAGGAAACATATTTGATGATTCGATAACTATCCTCACCCCAAGGGTAGGGTATTCTTGTCCTTCTAATGCCATTTTTGTCTTCTACCCGATGTTCATTGTTTTGGAAGAGGTTTTTCTTGGCAGCCTGTCCAATTGGTTTTTCATCTTTGCTTTGAGGTAATCCAAGAGGAAGGGTAGTAATCCTACTGATAAATTCTCGGGTGATTTCCATGGAAAAACCTCTAAAAGTGATAGTGGCATGGGTTCTTGAGTGAGGGACTAAAGAAAGGGCAAATTCCTGAGCAACTTCCTCATCAAACCCTTGGAATTTCTCAAAAAATGTCATCCAATTTTCCCTAGTGAATATGGCTACTACTTGGGGATGTTCATGGAGCCTGGTTGAATTAGTGGGCTCCTTCCTGATGAATCCTCCTGTCATTGTGCTTATACCCCTTTTGAACACCAAATGTAAAGATGGAGACAAGAATTTTGAAGAAA
Organism: Pinus taeda; assembly: GCA_000404065.3. NCBI lineage: Eukaryota > Viridiplantae > Streptophyta > Pinopsida > Pinales > Pinaceae > Pinus > Pinus taeda. The sequence continues at coordinate 90,658 of APFE031285143.1, forward strand.
ACAGGAAAACTGTGTTTTTTTTTAAAACGGGGAGAATTTTTTTATGTAATTCCTCTTCTTCTATGGACTCAATTCCTCCTTAAAATGATATCATTCCTTGCACATATTGATAACCAAGGTGGATATGCATGGAACCTACCTCCTCAAACCAGAAATCGAGCAAAAAAAACGTGTTTTCTCCTTAAAAACAACTCACTGCCCTTCCTATAGAACTGCCTGTAGGTGCTCTTGTAGAACCTGTAAGCGCTCCTGTAGAACTCCGATAGCAGGGGGATGGATGAGAGCGATGGAGAATGATGGTTTCGAGGCTGTGGGGTGACATGGAGCTTGCTACAGCTAAGTGGACGAGGATAGAATGAAAGAAAAGGTGGTGAGAGTGCTTTGAGGAGAGTACTTATTACTTCTTTAAGATATTTCCGGTGATGGGGGTGAGCTGGCCGAAATGTATGTTGGCCATATTTGGACCGTTAGTCCCAACCTGCCTTGTCATCATGGTTTCTTCTTGCAATCACCTCTCATCATTGCATCGGAGTTTGCATACCCTCCACTACCTATCCTTGGTATCCATCTTTGAGTTGACTATGCGCACGTGTGGCTGACATCTTCAGATGAGTGCAGTCAACTAGATGAAGGTGGCCAAGTTAACTGGCCACCTTTTCTCGTTCAACCTCAACCATCTCATTTTCTCATGCATATCTTTCAATTACACAAATGCAAATAGAGGAGTAGGTTAGTCACTTACCTGTGAGTCGAATGTATCTGTTATAAGGTATATTGGTTCCTTTTACTGTTGCATGCTTGTATTCCCTTGCTGCATGCTCTCTACTTCCTGATGTGTGGCTGTTTGTCTTGTGCAGGTATCCTCTAGCTGGATCTAAGCTTCAGATGTCTCCTTCAATCCTCATGGTTGCACGTCTCATGTTGATGTGGCTTGATTTTAATGGGATCGACTGCTACAGGAATTCCTACAGGAGCTCCTGTAGTTGCTCGTCCCTTTGAAATTTCAGCTTATTTCTGTGTTGGGGCTGTGAGGATGATGCCAGAGGTGCTGATGGAGATGGAGAGGTACTAGGTAAGCTGCAGGTGAGATTTGAGGTGTTGCTTCCTCTCTTATTTTTGTTTCTTTTCTTTTTACTAAAAACTGGTTTTCTGTGTTTTTCTGTGACAGGAAGGAAAAAATGATGATGATGATATGATGCAGGTGCGGAATGGATGGCAAGGAGGGTTGACAACTATAGGAGGCTTTACATGTTCTTCATAAAGCTTCCCATCCTCTCAAACTTCTTTTTGGAACCATTTCGGGCTCTCTGTAATTCCTATAGGAGCCTCCTGTAGAAAACACAGGGCCTCCTGTAGAACACACAGTTTCTGAAAAAAAGCACAGTGGGGTGGAAGAAAGGTCAGAAATGAGGGAGAAGAGTGTGGAGGAGATGAAATAGGTGTTGGTGTGAGTATCAGGGCTCTGTGGCATTTTCTCTTGCTCCCTGTGGTCCTCCTGCAAACCTGCAATGCACATTAAAATTCAATTTTCTTTTTCTTCTTTTTCTCTTTCTTTTTTTGAAACAACTAGGGCACCTCAAGAAGGTTTTCACCCTAATTGTCTGCCCTGGGCACCTCCAAGGGAGGTTTTCACCCAGGGATCTTATTCTCTTTTTCTTCTCTTTTTTTGTTTTTGGCATCATTGGGCCACCTCAGAAGAGGTTTTCAACCCAATGATGGGACTCAAGCGCCTCATGGAGGTTTTCACTTGAGTCCTTTTTATTTATTTCTCTTTTTTGTTTCTTTAGTGAGTGGGTGAAGTGGAGGCTAAGACATGCTCCACTACCATCACTGTCTTATTCAGATCTTTAATGTACTCTCGCTTGGAGAGGGGCTTCTTGTAAATTTTCAACCTATGTCCATTGACAAGCATGGGGATGGCTTCTTCATCAATGGTTCTGATCAGAACTGAACCATTGTCATTGCATTTTTCACAGTGTAGGGTCCCAGCCATCTTGTCCTTAGCTTGCCTTTGAAGTCTTTATACCTTGAATCATAGAGCAGCGCCGAACCTCCCCCTTGGAATTGCTTCTCCTTAATATTTTTGTCATGCCATATTTTCCTCTGACGCTGAACTACCTCTGTGTGGAGAAGGGCCTGCAATCTTTGTTCATCCAATCCACTGAGCTGGAGTAATCTTTCCTTCTGTGCATGGTTGAGGTCTAGGTCCAGTTGAGCTGCCATCCTTAGTGTATTGAATTCAAATTCTATTGACAGCAAAGCCTTCTCCCCATAGACCAGTTCATAGGGTGTGAACCCTATGGTGGTCTTTCATGTTGTGTTGTAGGCCCAGGTGGCCTCAACTAATCTGTCCGCCCAATCTTTTCTGCTGCTGCTCACTACCTTGGTCAGAATTCCTTCCAAAGCTTTATTAGTGACTTCCACCTGCCCATTAGCTTGTAGATGGTAAGGGGTGGAAGTCCTGTGCTTGATTTTATGATGTGTGAGCAAGTCGTCAATCAAAATGGAAGTGAACTGACTGCCTTCATCTGTGACCAATTCTATTGGATACATGAATTTGTAGAATATGTTCTCTCTCAAAAACTCAACTACTTTTTCCTCTGTTTCTACTTTGATTGTTTTTCTTTCTGCCCACTTTGTCAGGTAATCGGTGCACACAATGATGTGTTGCTTCTGTTTTGAAGGAGGGTTGATAGGACCCACAAAGTTCATGCCCCACTTCTCAATGGCTCAAAGGTCACTTGAGGCTGCATGGGCATCTCATCCTTTGGAGTAGGTTTCCCCATCCTTTGACACCGAACACATTGGCTGGTGTATCTTCTCACATCTTGATGAAGAGTGGGCCAATAGTAGCCTGCTTGCAAGATTTTGAAGGCAATTCTCTCCACTGCAAAATGAACTCCACAGGGCCCATTCTGACAGGTCAAGAGAATGTCAAAGAATTCCTCCTCCCTGACACATCTTCTCAAGATCTAATCTGAGCCGAGTTTGAAGAGATTATCCCCAATCTAGGTGAAAGGGGCACTTTTACTTACTATCTTTCTCTTCTGTTTTGAGGACTAGTGTGGTGGAAACTGTGCTGAAACCAAGTAGTTTGCTATATCAACAAATAATGGAGAGAGTACTAAAATAGCAAACAGATGTTCAACTGGCATTTGGTCATCCACCATTCATTCTTCACCTACAGGCAAATTTACTCTAGACAAAAATTCAGCAACAACATTTTCTTTACCAGGCTTATCAACAATGGTCAAATCAAACTACTGCAGTAAAAGAAACCATCTAATAATGTGAGCATTTACATCCAGTTTGTTCATTAAATATCTAATTGCAGCATGATCAGTGCGAACAAAGGTTTGATAGCCTGTGATATAATGTCTGAATTTGTTTAAGGAATGCACTACAACTAGGAGTTCCTTCTTGGTTACTGTATAGTTCAACTCCGCCTTTGACAAGTTTTTGCTTATAAAGTATATGGCATAAGGTAACTTTTCATTAATTTGTCCTAAAGGTGCTCCTATTGCTTTGTTCGAGGCATCTGTGTGAATGTGGAAAGGTAGGGACTAGTTTGGGCCTCTCAAAATTGGGGCAGTCACAAGTTTACTCTTCAAGGTATCTAAGACTTCTTGACAGTTTTCCGACCAAATAAATTCGACATCTTTACCTAAAAGACCAAACAATGGAGAGGCTAGCTTGCTAAAATCTCTAATGAGTCTTCGGTAATGCCCAGCTAAGCTAGGAAAATTCTAACATCTCTCACTTTTTGAGGAGGTGGGACCCTTTGGATGATGGCAATTTTGTTGGGGTCCACCTGCAATCCTTGTTGAGATATTGCATAACTTAGCACGGTCCCTTCAGTCATCAAAAATTCACATTTGTTCGGACTGAGACAGGTTCATTTCAATACACTTGTCCAGAACTTTTCCTAGGTTAGATAAAGCTTCCTGAAAGTCAGAACCATAAGGAGTAAAACCATCTGTATATATTTCCATTGCATCATGAACAAGTTCAGAAAATATACTCAATACTGCTCTCTGGAAAGTGGCTGGAGCATTACACAAACCAAAAGGAAGGGCCGGGTATGCAAAGGTACCCCAAAGACAAGTGAAAGTGGTCTTATCTTGGTCTTCCAGGTTGATTTGAATCTGATTGTACCCGCTGAACCCATCTAAGAAGGAGAAAAACTTTTTCCCCGCCAGACCATCTAACACTTGATCTATGAATGGTAAAGGAAAATGGTCGTTTTTAGTGGCTTTGTTTAGTTCCCGATAGTCGACATAGATTCTCCACTTGCCATTTTTCTTTGGCACTAGCACCAAAGGAGAGACCCAATCACTGTCAGAGATGGGGTAGATGAATCCTGCATCCAGTAATTTTTGAAATTCTTCCTTAACAATGTCTTTAAGTGTTGGATTCATCCTCCTTTGAGGTTTCCTGACTGGTCTGCAATCTTCTTTAATGTATATATGATGGGTACATACTGAAGGGTGCATTCCCTTCATCTCCTTATAACTCCCGGTGAAGGCATCTAAATGTTTTCTCAGTAAGATGCACAGCTCCTTCTCCTGGGAAGTGCATAGGGATGGATTCGTTTTCAAGGTTCTTTCTAGGTCGAACTCTATATTCTTAACATGGAGAGAGGTTGGGTCGGCCAGACAGAGATTAGTTAAGGGGCTGTTTTGGGTTTCTCTCACTATGTCCTCTAATGGTAAGATATTGGGGGGTGGATTCTGAATCAAATTCTCAATCATATCATCCTCATCTTGCAGTTTCCCCACCATGGTGGTTTCTAATGCACAAAGTGGTGTAGAATAGATTTCATCCTCGTCCTCCTCCTTTAGCCATAGAGGTAGATTATGTTCTAGCAAGGGTTGGGTAGGAGGACAGAGGATTAACTGTTTGGAAATATGCCCGTTCTTGATGGTCATGTTCCCAGCTCGATAGTTGATGTAGGCATCAACAGTAGCCAACCAGGGTCTTCCCAGGATGAGAGGATACCCAGTGAGCTTTACCTTCGGCTATAGAACTAAGAAATCAGCAGGGTACTTCCAGGAATCAATGGAGACCATCACATCTTCCACAATCCCTTCAGGGGTCATGGAGGAGCAGTCTGCTAGTTGCAGTCCCGTTATGATCTTCCCCAAGGAGCCTTGGAGGTTAAGTTTGAGCATTGTGTCATTTTCCATCACATTAATAGCAGCTCCCAGATCAATCAAGGTATGTGGGATCATGGTGCGATTGATGTGGACATCAACTACTGGGCTTCCAATGTCCAGATATTTCGGACAGATTACTTGCCCCAACATCAAGTCGGATAGTTTTCCTATGACATTGATGGTTGGAGCATCTCTCTTGCGCCTTCTTGGATGCCTAAAGAACTTCTCTTTGATCGACCTATTGTAGATAGGCACATCCTTTATGGCTTGGAGAAGTGGTATCTTAACACATAATTGTTTCAATTCTCCCAGAAGTTCAGTTTCTTCTGGGGTAGGCTGTGTTGTCCCAGATAGTCTCTCAAGAAAAGGTGGAATTGCTTTAGGTTCACTTTCCCCTTTATCTTCCTCAACCTCCCTAGGTGGAGGTTGGCTATCTGGGAGAACCTTCCCAGATCGCAAGTTAATCTCTTGAATCTCCACAACATAAGTTGGGCATGATGGTTCCCCACTACATACTTGTTGAGCCTGTCTGTTGTTCGGGTTCGGGTTCGGCTGGGCATGCATTTGGGGTTGCCTTGGTGGAGCAGGAGGCAATGGTTGTGGTTGAGCAGGTGGCAGAGGCAAAAGAGCGGGAGGAGAGTTGTACTGGGGCCTCCACCCCTGATGAGATGCATTCCATTGAGGTTGCGGCTAAGCATAGGATTGAAATGAATGAGTGGCTGATTGGGCATGATATTGAGATGGAAAGGACCAAGGAGGAGGTGTGGACTAGGAAGGATGAACAGGTGGGCCCCAAGAAGGTATGGAAGTGATTTGGTTGGGGTTGTAGTATGCCTGAGATGTCCCTTGCATCCCCTGCTGGTATGGTCTAGGTCCATGCGGTCTCCTTTGGTTCATGAAATAGAGTGGTTCAGTGGCTCCTTCGGCCCTTTGGTATAAAACTTTGAGTCCGGGCAACGAAGGGCACTTATCTGTAGAATGATCTTCTTCACAAACTAAACAAACCTTTATAGAGTTCAATGGACATTCATTCCTAGGATGCCTTCTGGTGCATCTAAGACAAAAGATGGCCAAAGCCCTCTCTGCTTCCTTTTGTCTCCTTTTGATATGCAAAGTATCCATTTGCATGGCAAGAGTCTGCAACATCTCACTTTTCAAGTCTTTTGCATTTTTCAGTTTCACCTTTAATGGATGAATTGGAAGAGGAGGTACTGGCTATGGGTTGACTCCCCTACCTCTCTTTCTGGCTGCTCTAGAACGGTTTCTAAAAACAGTGTTTATGTCCTCATAAGATAGTTGGTAGATGTCTCCCCTGACGAGTAGATGGAGGGTGTCTAGAAGGTCTTCTGGATTCCCCTGAGCAGGACCAACTTTAGAGATTCAGGGTCGGGTGTGCACCTGGCCCTTTTGTAACTGAGTTGGAATCTCTCTTCATAATCTTCCAAGGATTCATCACTTCCCATGGTCATTCAGAACATTTCTTCTTTGATATCTTTTGACCTACAGTAGTCTCGATATTTGTCATTAAAGGCCTATTGCATCTCAGCCCAAGTTGTGATGCTATTGCCAGGTAACCCCATGAACCAGTGCAATGTTGCATCCGTGAGAGTAGAAAGGAATAGTTTCAACTTTTTCTCATCTTCTGCATAGTCATAGGTTCAACAGATGACAGCAAATTCAAACAAGGTGGTGTTAGGGTCTTCTGTAGTCAAACCATGGAAGTGAGGTAGGGCTGAAGGGCTTGTATTCTTCACTTTGGTTTCCCCATTGGTCTCCCTAATGCGAAAGGTACCCTCTATTCTCTCTCCATTTCCCTTAGCATTTCTGTTTTCAGCCATTGGCTCAGAAAGGATGCTTTCTTCTTCTTCTTCCCCTATAGGTTCTTCAAATATCTCTGGTTGTTCACCTAAAATTTCTTCTTGATCACTACCACCGAAGAAGAGAGAAGGTTCGCTGTGTGATGTGCTGGGGGTGTTGGACAAGAATATTCTTGAATTATCTCTATTCCTACGAGGCATGAAAGGAAATCTTTTTTGTTGGTTTTTGTGTTCTTTTCACTTATTATACCTGCAAAACTGAAATGGATTGAATAACACAAATTGCAACTAACTGAAATGAACTTTGCTGAAATGAAATTTGCAGAATTGAAAAGGAAAGCATGGAAATGCAGACACTGAAATAAACAACTATTCTACTTTTGCTAAAATGAAATTTTCAAAATTAGAAAGGAAAGCAAGGAAATGCAGAAACTGAAAGAAACAGCTATTCTACTTTTGCGGAAATAAACTACTTAGCAGAATGTTGCGATAGAAAATAGAAGAAAGAAGTAATCACAAAATACTTTGACGCTTCCTCGGAAACGGTGCCAAAGAGTGGTGAGCACCAATATTGCAACAAGCATGCTGCAGCTCTTGGGCTACCTACTTTACTCTTATCGACTCGGTAGTTTGTAACAAACTTGTAAGCGACGGTGTTGTATGCACAAGTGCTAGTTCTTACTACAGGCGGCCACTTGGTCAGCTGGCGCAAGATCACCAGGAGCTCAAGCCAACTTCTATAGATTCATAAGAAGCTCTATATGTGATGAAAGAAATGAAAGCCTACCATACAGAGGCTACTCTAATTACAGAAAGGAAAAAGACTAAACTGTAAAGTAAACCTAGCAAACCCTACTTAACCAGCGAATCCTACTTTTGCAAAAAGCACTATGAAAACCATGAAATGAAGGCCATTACCTACTCAAGGAAGTAAACAACATCTACTCAAGCTATTTCTAGAAGTAAATAAGCAAAAAACATCTTTTTGGATTTTTATATATTTTTATGTGAAATTGATATGCATGTACCTTATTGTGTGTGAAAGTGGAAGCGAATAGGTGGTGTTGAAGGGCCATTTTGGGGCTTGAGGAAATGTAGGATGGTGTGGATAGGTCCTAGGAGGTCTTGGGTGGCCTTCTGAAGGCTTTTCCCACACTCGACTTTAAAAAAAAAACCTACAAGAAAATCTACAGGAGATCTACAAGAGGATGCCGAGAGCAATTTTGAAGGTTTTGAAGGTGTGAGGGTGGGTGGAAAGGGTAGATGAAGGTTGGGGTGATGTGTTAGGGTGCCTAGGGTCCACCAAGGATCACTAGGAGAGGGAAAGATGATCGGGAGAGGGAGAAATCCTATGGGAGAATGTAGAAAACTAAGGCAGATTTGAGGTGAACTTTGGGCGATCGGTAGGGCATAGATCAGGGAGAGAATGTGATGGCTGATATGCTGACCTGCTGTGAGAAGAGATCTATTGCAAAAGAACTGATAGTCAAACAATGAGATCAAGCAAGCAAGGAAATTAAGTACATCAAAAAACAGAATTTTGCATCAAGCTAATCTAAATTATGAGCTATGGAAAGAAATGTTGAGAAATGCTACAAGGAGAGAAAGCATGGAAGAAGACTTATTGCAAAGACATAAATGAGCATGGTGAAAGAGATCTAAAGCAGAGCATTAACATTCTAACAAACTTCAAACATTAGAAATCCTATCGAGAAGGAAAATCTGTGCTTTTGGTGCAGCAAGAGGGTATTTTCCTCAATTCATGGTCCCAAAGGGAAGAAAAGAGGCCAAGGCGTTGTTGCTAGCCTTTTGAATCTTCTTTCTATCACTGTTTAACCTGTTATGGGAAAAACAAATGGAAACAACCTTCTAAATCACCAAAAACAACCTATTCTTAACCAAGAAAAAAAATCATCTAACAACAAGTAATCCATAAACTGAAACAAAGCATATAAATACAAATAAGAAGAGCTCGACTGCTTGGATTGGGCCCTCACCCAAGAGCTTCAGCCCTCTAAGGTAACTCAGTGCTAGCTCAAAAAGAATCTCATTTTGATTATCAAAACAGTAATAGGATTACATGAAACTATCACCAAAAGTACGCTTAAAGTTGAGCAGAGTTTTACAATAGCAAAATTACAACAAATATTCAACAAAAATTTGACCCTAGTGAGGCCCTAGGCCTCTCTACTTATACACATGAAGCTCCCAACAGCTTCCTTAAAATCAGGGAGGCTTGGCTTCCAAAACTCGAGATAAACATAAGTTATCCTCCACTTGCTTGGCTGCCTCCTAGTGTATTGATTTGGCTGTTTGTGCTCCAAGCTGCATGAAGGGGAATTCGAAGTGGAGAGTAATAATTTAGGGGTATTCCCTCCTATAAATCCTCTCCTTTGTCCACTTCGAATTATTGTTGCCAATTGTCCATTGAATCTTTGACTTTGTCTTCAAAATTCAACAAAAATCTGCATTAAACACATGTTAGACCTCATGGCATCATAACTAATCCAACTCACTCCATAAGCATAAATATAATCAAAAAACATGCAATAAGCTAATAGAATGGTTGATTTAACTATGTTAGGAGGCAAAATGAGTCCATATAATTACCAAGTTATGGGCTCATCAATGTTTGCATAATGAGTTTCACTTTTATGGCGTTCATGACCATCATCCACTTTTGAGTGGGATTCTTCAAGCTCTATTGTCCCATGGGGGCATCACTGATAAACCAATATTATATCATGTACGTTCATATTGGAGCATTAGAAATGGAGAAATTACAAAATGATATATTGGGGTTATAATGAGAGCCTAAAGGGTTTTAATATTCCATACAATAATATATATAAACTAAGGTATTGTTTATATGAATTTTTGGCCAGGCAGAGGGAAAAATACACCATATTTTTAGAGAATGTCAAGAGTACTGTAGCTACATGTCACCTACAAAGGGAAAGAGTTGGAAAGTTGGGTGGGAAAGGTCGCATTTTGCAATCAAGCCTCTTTGCAACCCTAAGCCTTTCTACGTTTCTAAGTTTGAACCATAAGCCTTTCTGCATCTCTAGCTTGAGAAAGACACAAGCAGCTGAGGGAAAGAGTGGGAAATGTGAGTGGGAAAGGTCGCATTTTGCAATCAAGCCTCTTTGCAAACCTAAGCCTTTTTGCGTTTCTGAGTTTGAACCGTAGGCCTTTTTGCATTTCTAGCTTGAGCAAGGCACGAGCAGCAGAGGGAAAGAGTGGGAAAGGTCACATTTTGCAGTCAAGCCTCTCTCCAACCCTAAGCCTTTATGCGTTTCTGAGTTTGAACCCTAAGCCTTTCTTCATTTCTAGCTTGAGAAAGACACGAGTAGGACCACCTTTCTACCTTTCCATCTTGAGCAATTTTTTCCTACAAGATCGTATTTTTGCTTTTCCAACTTGAGCGAGACATACTTCTTTCGTTCGAATCTCTGAGCGAGACATACAACAACCAAGCTACCTCGTTTCCACCCACTCAACTACTCTTTTGTTCTCATTCTAGAGGGAGACTATAACCCAAAATTAATGTGTTGTTCCAGCCACTGTAACCTTCATGATTAATGATTTACAAAATGATGGGTTCTACAAACACCTAACACAAACAGAAGAAGAGGCAAGGAGTCGGCTTGTGGAGTGCAATAAGCAGTATTAGCAATAGATTCAAAGCGTTGCCTAGTGAATCTCTATAATATATAGGTATATCCTTAAATAATGCTCTTGGCTCCTTCACAAACATGCTCACAATTTTGACTTCTTTTAAGAGAAATTGATAGACTTCAGACCTTAGAATTTCAACTTCTTCAATTTGGATTTTGACTTTGCAAAACATGCTCAGAACTTTTTTCATGTAGCTTGAAATTCAAAACTTCGGTAACCTTTGACAGTGGTCTAAAAATAGGATTGATGCTCAACACAACCCTTCAACTAATTCATAGGAGTGTATCTTTTGGAGATTTTCCTTTTAGGGCTTATGCACGAACCATACACAAATTTCGAACTATAGGCAAATGGTTTTACTCCTTTCTAGGATTGATATAGTTACCAATAGGAGGCCCTTAAGTGTCTTGAAAAACTAGAATAGTCCATTCTTAATAATTTCACTGATCAGTAATGTACATACCAAAGTTTGCATAGGTGTTCATAAATTCGGTGATTTGGAAGATGCAGACCTAGTGCGCACCTTTTTGTTTTTCACTCCAATTTGAAGAGGCACGACTTATATTACACTGCTAGATAATTCCTTTGACTCTTCACAAATATGTTCCTTATGGCTTTGCTCTACTAAAGAAGGTTTGGTCTTGATTGTAGAGATAAGAGGACTTTGCTGATTTCTACTTTTCATTGTCCAAGGCTTGGGGAAATTGGTCTGCAAAACATAAATACTTGTGTTCCTCTAGAGCAATAAATTCATCATCAAGGATTTCATAACTTGTGTAATGTTGATACTCATTATCCGAAATGCCAATGTTTGGTGCAAAATCCTTATTGTTGTCATATTTGGAGCAAAGTCTCTTGTCCTCGAAGGATATTCTATCCTCAATTCTTATGACAATTCTAGGGAGGTTAGTTCAACACTATTATAACATGACGAAGTCTCAAGACCCTCCTGACGGATGCTTGTGAAGATCTCAGAATCATACTTTCCCTCTTCTTCGTGATCACCAAACATCGGTGGTCCATGCAAGTAGCGTATATGACTTGCCTCTACCCAACCCCAAATATATGGTCTGATGATTGATCCATACTGATCCTCTCAGAGGATCAGTATGAGTGTCAAGGCTTATGTATTCATTATTATGATTATCACGTACATAAGCCATAAGAGAAGGGAGTGTTCTTGTTTTTAGTTTTGAGCATAAATCGCGCGCCAAATTCATCTCAAAATTGTTACTAGTTTCTTCTTTTAGATATGTAACACTGTTTCTTATGGGGCAGCCAATAAAAACATCACCAACCTGATGCCAATCCTCACCAGACAGAGTGACACATGTATCGTTTGAAGGTGGTGTAATAATGCCATCACAGTTTTCATGGTGGTACTCATTTATGTGTACATCAATCACTTTAGATGCTAAAATGGCCCTCCTTCCTGTCATTGCTGCCACAAGGTTGTTTGTGTCACAAATATCTAGTGTTTTCATATTCAAATTCTGAGCACAATCCCTCTACCATAGATGCTCCACTTTCATCCCCAACAATGTTATCATTGCCTTCAAAAAGACCAAGGAGGCCTTCCTCTTACAAGGCTGACAACAACTCTTGATATGTACCATCAAATTTCTAAATCTTGGGTGACAATGCTTGAGAAAGATTTCAACTAGAGCTTTGAAAGAATGTATGCTCTTTGGGCTGCAAGAATGCTTTAGCGAGCTACCATACCCTTGTCCCAAAGAAAGCATAAATAGCCTTATCATGGAATCTTCGTGTCTTTCCATCAATTCCCATATATGCTTCATAAATTCTAGGACATTTGGGGTAGTAGCAAAAGAGCTCCCCTCAAACTATGGAATGTCCTTGCTATGGCTAGGAGGACATGATTTTTGTGTGACAACCTATTATTCTCTGATACACGGAATTAAAATATGTCCAAAAACTTAGATGTGTATAAACTCATCACATGAAACTCCTATTTTATAATCTCTCATACTCCCATGAAAATTTCATTACAAAGGTGAAATATTTATAGTGCAACCTACAACTACCTTGAGCAATGTATAAGATATTCCTTTAATAAATTGTGGATGGAACCTTCAACCATAATTGCACCTAGAGAAGTGAGGTGACCTTACATCCCAATTGGATGAGACGTGTAACATATGTTTGTATGTCCATCACATTAGTAAAATAAAATGGAAAAAATTGATGTCAGATATCAAATATTAAAAGGAGAAAATTTAATGTTAGATGTCAAATGTTAAAAGGAAAAAAGGAATGGGCAGAAAAAAATGGTTAAATTCAAGACTGACCCTTTAACTGTAATTGTGCCTAGACAAATAAGGTTATCTTGTGGTCCAGTTTGATGATATGCGTCACACGTGTGAAAAATAATTGAATTCGGATGTGAAATGTTAAATAGATAAAATAAATAAATAAATAAAATTTAAAAAAAATGCATAGATCCATCTTAACCTCAATATTTTAAACACTAAGTTCTCGTTATGCACACATATTTTCTTATACTAGAAATTTGGAACATTAGGAATTATAGAATCTAACACTATATACTTCAACATTATTGAGCACCTGACAATTTTTTTCACATCATCTATATTTATTATTTATTCTCTTGAAAATTGGGTGCCTTCTATGAGCATTATTATTCTTATCCTTATTCTTATTCTTTTAAGGTGTGAGAGGAAGAATTTATGTTGCACATGCATGCAACACTATGAGATTTGCGGTCTTATGATGACTTATTTACTTTTTGTTGAATTCTAGTATGGATGTTATCCTCATGCATTTTGTTGTATATTCAACATTCTAATGGCAGTTGGTGTACCCAACTTGTATATGGTGGAAAGTGTGGCTAGCTCCAAGGTGATTTTGATGAACCTGGAAATAATTTTTTTATTTTCTATTTAGAAATTCCTTTTATATCTTATGAGTGATTCTTGCAACATATATCAGATATATATGTTTGTTTAAATTTTAAAGAGCCAAGAAACATTATGTTTTGTTATGACATCTTGAATGGCTTTCATCTGATGTAAACATTTTGTTGGATTAATATATCACATATATTCCAAATAAATAACTATATTTAATTCCATAAACACTATTGTTAAGAGACGAAAGATAGTGTGAGTATTATGATTTAGTTGTGTAAATCTTAACTTGTATTTTTGGTACTAATTTATGTGTAGCCTCTTCCTGTATCTTTGATTCTCAAATTCTTCTAAACTACAGCCTTATATGTGTCTTTATGATAGAAGATTTAAATCATTTAGGAAGATTCAAATAATTTTCTTACCTAAGAGGAAGAATATCTTAATGAGAATGAATTCCATTTGAAGGGTCTGTAGGGTACAAAAACTTGGCTAACAATGAAGGGTCATTAGCCTTAAGAATGGTTGCAATTAGGGCTTGAAAAACTACCTAGAACTTCTTCTACCTTCCTTCACAAATTTGGCTCAAGGAACTTGATCTTATTGCGGTAAAATTAAATCAAAACTGATCTTCTTTCTGCCCACTGTTAAAATCCCTAGCTCTGATACCATGTTGAGAAATCTAGGGCATAATAGTTAGGGTTATTTCAAATTTGATTTGTCTTCTTGTGATATTATTATTATCATTTAGTTATGTTTGATCATCAAGAGAAATGCCAATAAGAGGATCTCAATCCAAACACAAGAACACCAGATGTAGGCTGCTAGCCAAGGCCAGAACCTCTCCTAGAGAGGAAAACCTGCAAAAATCTCTTCTGATAGAATTTCAATGAATACTTCCAAGACCTTGACATTGACCAAACCCCAAGTGATGAGCTAGAAAAAACCCAAGATATATCATTGCAAAAACTAGAATGAGGAAACCCTAGTTCTTCCTTCAAACTCACACGTGTGAATAATAAAGACAAAATTTCATATCCTTCTACAGATTTGCTGGCCTCGCAAGAATTCGCTCTCATTCCCACACAATTTCATTGGATTAGACCTCTCTTCTCTTCATTAGGATCATAGATAACTTGTTATTCGATGTGTGTATCAAATCAGGTGAGGTTCTTCTTTTATAGCCCTCCATGAGGGTGAATTAGGCCTCTATAGGCTAACTTGAATAGGGTTGGACAACTCATCACTTGGAGGCTTCTAGACATGACATATTACATTAAATATTTTTCCTTCTTGTTACATGGACCCTCCAAAGGCTAGTACATCATGACCTTGACTCTTGACTTGACAACAAGGCCCCTAGAGAACACAATGGGTGCTTTGACCTAAGACCACAACATAGTAGGTAAGAAACCCATTTCAATAAAATACATTTTCTTTCACAAATATTTTTTTTCTTATTTTTCTTTTCACAAGTACATCAATAATTATATGAAGTCACGACTCAAGAACAATTATGAAGACCTACACTAATTACATTTTAACAACTAGTGTCTTCTAGTTCGTGTTAACACAGGTTCCCTTTTTGTATAGAGCATGACCCTAGCTGTTAACACATTGTATAACCTAGAAAACCACGTTAGTTCCCTAAAAACCTTATTCTCCACCCTCCTTGTGGATTTCATTGTCTTGGCTTTTTCTTGTTTGCTGGTTCCGAGGTCGATTTTGTGTGAACTCTGATCTTTTTAGCCATTTACATGTAATTTTCTTCTAAAATAGTAGTTTAATTGCATTACTTGAAAAGAAAAGAAAAAAATTATTTTTTGTTACTTTGGTTTGTTTCGATTAGTTTAATGATGAGTTGTATATTCTAAGTTGTGAATTTCTTCATGTACTGAGATATATTAGAATATGCATTAGGATTGTTTGTTTTGGAAAGATGTTAGCACTCTCTCCCTGTGGAAACTATTTTTCTTCGAAAGTTAATTGAACAACATTCTTTTTGCATGGTTCGAGTCAAGTCTCACAAACTTCATACGTCAACACCCTTCTGAAGACACTAAAAAAGTTCCTTTAAAAGAAACGTAATAAAGCAATTAGTAACTCTTTATTTTATAAAAACACACATTAGATTAGGTTAGGGTCTTTGGTTAAGCTATGGAACTCAACTCCCAAAGGCTGTAAAACTAAACTGATGTAATTAAAAAAAGGAAATCATGTTGCACTCACATCACCGTGGCTTCCACCAGATCTCATCATCAGTCTTGATGACTACAAGGTCTTCCTCCACTTTATGTGGAGGAATTTCTGAGTGAATCTGATTCTCCTTTTACTCAGGGGAGTTGGCCTCTAGCTTCTAATTATGAATCATTACGCATTGGCCCAACATCAACTCTACCCAAAGATGATTTTACTAAAGGTCTAGTACATCCTTTTAATCCTCCTCTGACAGATCCTCTTATGCTTGTTTCGATCCAAGAACCACCTTTCCCTACAATGTCTTCATTTGTTTCCATTCCAAATATCCCAATGATTATTGGTGAGTCATGGTCTTTTGTGGACACTTTTGGTCCACCATTGTATACCCCACCTATTTCAGCTTCTACACCATTTGTCGGTTATCCCGTAGTCCAAACTATGTCTAATCAAAGAACCTTAGTTGTCCCAACTCCAGGTGGTGGGTTGCAATGAGTGCCTCCTGCCAACCCTTATCCTTTTGTTTCAACTCTTGGACCTTTGATTAACACTCCTTTCAACGAGAACGGTTCATTAACCTTCAATAATACTTTCTGTTCGAATCCACTTTTAAGTTCAATCCCACCTTTACCACAAGGTAGGGGTAGCATTTCTGGTACTTATTCGATAGTTGGGGGCATTCCTGCACGCACTCAACACATGGAACAATGAGCTCTTTCTTTTATTGATTCTATTCATGTTGGTGGTTATCTTGTTAATGCTAGTCCCATTATCATGAAAGGTGGTAGTCCTCCACCTAACCTACCTTGTGTGGCCAGTGGTGTCCTATATCCTAGGCTTGTTGCATCTCTTTGAGGCCTTCCAACTCGACCATCAATACTTGTTGGAGGCAACCTCTATTATGGGGGTAACTAGTTTACCTCTTACCTCCCTCAAGTTGGGGGCATACCATATGGCTTGCCACTTTAGACAAATCCACCTCCACCACAAGGGAATTATTATCCAATTGCACCCATATACCCATCCGAAAACTAGTTGATGGCTAGACCTTCTGGTCCTTCAGGTTAACATAGTTTGCCCTAGTCAGATTCCATGCCACCTACTCCACTGCCATTTTTGGCTACTGTCCACATCCCAGATCTGTACACGTTAACTAATGACCCTATCAACGAAAACTTGTTGTGGCCTCCGACCCCACATAAAATTAATGCCGGCATTTCAGAGTTTGAAGGCAAGTAGGGAGATGACACATGTCACTACATACCATATTTGGTATGTTTCCAATTCCATGATTGATGACAATATCCAGCTCAAGCTCTTCCATCATACATTAAATGGTAACGTTGTTGGAGTGTAGATGACTCTATCCCAAGAAGTCCTGATGATGGATCCTGGTTGGGATTTGAAACGTTGATGGAAAATGGTTTTTACTGTGGATTCTCCGGTAACTAAGTCAAAAGATATAAACCAAAAATGTCTCAAATCCAGAGCCATTATCTCGCTGGTCTTCTGACTTAAATATTTTCCTCACCAAGGGAAAATTGGGATAGTGGACCAACTGTCTTTTTGCACCCTTAACTTTCAATTGCTTACTTCTAGCAACGTTCCTTCAGTGGGTGGTACTCCTGAATATTTTGTTGGTATTGATACTAGTATTTTGAAAGACTCCTCTCTTCCACAATGTTTCCCTCTACCGCCACTTCAGGTTCCTATGGCCATTTCTATGGTCTCTTTTGTACCTAATGGATCATTGGATCATACCCCTTACAACCATCACATGAAAACTAAGCTTTCCAGCAACCACATAGGGCCATCACATGAAAATTAAGTTTTCCAGCAACCTCTTAGGGCCAGCCCATGAAAACTAAGTTTTTAGAAACAAGGAAAAAAATATCGATAATAAAGATCAATGACACCAAACCATCAAACCCTAATTAAATTAACTATTTCTATCCTTTTTGTTGCTTAAATGATATCTGGCGAGTTCATTTTAGCAACTGTCAAATGTCATTGATATACATATCAACAATCTAATCACCCCCATCACTTTGTTCAATCTTATGAACGACTTATATAGTTCCTCAGTGTATTTCTATACTGTTATCTCTTTTTGCTTCATGTTTTGCAACTTTCTAGATAGATTCAACAAATAGTTTACATGTAGACTTGTATTAAACAATAGCCATGAGAACTTAATATATAACAAATTTCATAAACATAAATATAACATGAGAACATAAATGCATTTCATACCAACGAATAGTAAAAGCTACAAAGGTTTGGTTTTGACCTCTTTAGGAAACAAAAAAGTGATGTAAATAAGGCCAAAATTGAGGCAGATCTAGGGCCTAAGCTTGCTTGTAAGTTTGTCAATGTTTGACTCAATAACTTAGCCCTCAAATCTGTTTTATTAATTTGTTTTATTTCTAGTTTTAGTTCCATTTGAGGAATCGACTAAGAGTATATTTTATAATAAACCAATATGCTTGTGGATTTTTACTTAATTTTTCATTTATTTATGTGAAAAAATAGATGGAGTTGTTTTATAAAATTGCTACCAATGAAGAGAATTTTATCATTGGCGTGGTCAAGTGTCGAGAAGGTTGTACATTTGCTGAAATATGTGATGAAATTGTGGATGATGAAATCGATTGATACCCTTTTGATTTCATCCAGGATGGAATAAGTTTAAATCCAAAGCAAGAGAAAAAATGGAAAGTTTATACAACACTTTTAGGCATCAAGAGGAAACTAGGCACATTTGATGTGGAAACAAAGTGTTCAAATGTAGGGGAAACAATACCAATCTTTGAAAACATTGAAGTGAATGTGGAGGGACCCATGCATAGATAACCAAGAGTTGAAAATATGTCTTTGTTAGTGGAACAAGCCATAGTCGCTGATCCTAGTGTATTGGCACCATGGGAAAATAAAGTTAAAAGTTTAATGGAAGAGTTTGTCAATGAGAAAATTACTCTCAAAGTATATTCAGAAAAGGAAGAATCTAAAATAAAGATCCATTGTGAAATTTGTGGCATTGATTATGGAATAGGTGATGTATCCTTGGCAGCACGAACAACACGCAACTTCAAAAACCATCATTTCATATTGATCAAGAAATCCAACTTCTAGATGATTTTAACAAGACACAAGAGCCTAATTAGTTCAACATGGTGGAGGCAACACTTGCAGACTATAAGGACATGAAAGAAATGAGAGTGGGATGTACATGATGCAATAAATGTTTTTGTTTAGGCCGACAAGTGGTAATATTGTCAGGTCTCTAAATGAACACATGAAATCAAAGAAGCACACTACTACTACTACTACAAATGAGGGTTCACATGAGGAGATTGAGTTGAGGAGTGGCACTGTTCGGAGACCCAAGAAATCTACCAATGATAAGTCCCAACAAAGTTTGACTAGGTTCTTGGTCCCATTATCACCATCAGTGTTACATAGGGGTTCTACATGTGAAAATCCTTCTACTTCATGTGTGTTAATTAACAACTCAGACTAAACTTGAATACGAATTTGTATATTATTTTATTTATCTTCAATTTTTTTTTCTTATTGTGTTGTCATCTTATTATAGCTCAATTATATCCCTTCTTACTACAATGTTGGGGGTATTGGTATCCTTATATTGATAGAAATGGGGAGAGATTGGAAACAAAGGTCCTAATGGTCAATCAAAGGGATGCAAAATTATGGGCCGTAGAGAAGCATACCAAGATCATGCTATGTCATGAAGGTATTGAATGTCGTATTGATGATACATATAGGCATATTCATTGCGAGAGCACTTCTGAAACAGGGATCCCATTTGATTCATTAACATGCAAATTTTGTAAGTTGGTTCCAGAATGTGACAACTTCAGGATGCGATTATATCGTCAATCAATGTGCACCAATAAAAGAAGTGAACAAGATATAGGAAAAGGTAGAAGACCGGACTGTTTGACTCAAAATGAACTGAAGAATGCTTCAAGGGTTACAAATGCTAACCACAGATCAACAATGCGAGCTCTTTGGTGGGAGAGGACAAAGGTTTCTACACTCTCTATTTTAATGAGATCCCTAAAGGAAAAGTTGTTTTAATCAACAAAAAGGAGGATGTATTTAGGTTTTGCAAGGATGTGTGTGAGGCACATAAGCAAGAAAAATTACGAGGTAAAGATGCAGTTTGGGAATTTGTCAATGACATCATTCATAACTTGATGCATGCAAAAGCAGGGAGAAGGTATAGTACATCCACAAAATTCCTTTATGTGATGATTAAGTTATGGGGAGGTCCTAGATTACATAGCTTTATTAGCTTGAATCTGGATGGTCCTTCAATATCTACGACTTTAAGGTAAGTTAAGAAGTCATTAGCATATATCCCAGGGGAGCATGAGAACATTTTTGAGGCAGTCAGAAAATTTTATGCTTCTTATTAATCCAAGCATGGTATAGATGGCCCAATTCCTGTATTACTTGCTGAAGATGAAACAATTGTGAAAAAATATGTTAGGTTGGTAGAAAAAAGTGATACACTGCTGAGAGTTTGTGGTGCGAAAGAAGAACATCAATGTCAATCACATTTCTTGGTGTGGGAGCTGTAGGATATGAGATTATAACAAATTATTTTAAGAACAATGTTATTGGCCATTATGCACGCGTTATTATTGCAAACCCTTTACATGAAAAGCTTCCTTGTCTAGTTGTGGTTGTTCATCCAACATGCAATAGGTTCAATGCAAATTTTGTTTATCAACAATGGGAAAAGGTAGAATCTATGTGGAAGAAACACGTGGAAAATAATTTGGGACCTATTGTTGGTCATTCCTCGGATGGGAATAACAAAAGAAGACAACTTATGTTGAAGGATTATTCTTCAAAATCAGGTCTTCAATATCAAATTCCTTGGGAAGGGTGAAGGCTAATTGGGTTTTACAATGGTTGCAATGTAACAGTATTGCATGACCAAGATTACATCCACAACGACAAAAAGCTAATGAATCCTTTGTTTAGTGGTCGATGAGAATTTGTTTTAGGAAATGAGTACATAAGTTTTGGTCATGTTAGAATGCTTTATCACACTTTTAAAGTGGCCGATCACAATCTTAAGGGTGAAGATATAGAGAGGATGGATCGACAAAGTTGGGGATCCGCACAACACATTGCTTCAGGGCATGCTCAGAGGTGTTTGAAAGAGTTGATAAGTACACCAAGTGGAAAGTTAGAGAGGACACTATGTTAGTGTCAATCTTGGTAGCCTATCACCTGGATCAAATGTGCTTTTAATGAGCTTGTCAAGACTATCAAAATCAAATTTTTCATGTCACTAGGTTTACATAGTAAAATTTGGTCACTGTTTGGTCCGTCTAGAAATGAGTTAAGTCTTTTGAAAATTCACTCATGCTGGTCACCTATCACATTTCTATGAAGGTCTCATAATAAAAACAAGTCAGTGATCATCATCATTTCATTCAGTTTTAGGACATCCATTAGGTCGCTAGGGTTTCCAAGGTCCATCATTATCATGAATAAATCCAGCAATGAATAGAACATGACAAGCAGCTCTTTGACATTGATTTGTTGAGTTATCACAAATTCAACATGCTTTCAGTTTGAAAACCTCCAGAAGAAGAAGTTCTAGTGCTCAAGAAAGTGAAAACACAACTCAGGTTTCAACCTTAAAGGTGACTTTGTCTTCAAAAGTGAATTTTTTTTTCAAAGGTTTGCAGGTCCCATTTCTTTTTAAAAGGAGAAATTAATTTTCCTATATAAACTCAAAATCCCCAAACTTGTCTTATCTACCTCTCATTCACTCTTGTGCATTGAGCTCATCACCCCAAAAGAAAGAAAAACTCGTTTCCATAGGAAAAATTGGCAAAAATATCAAGGTGTTGCACTCAGAGACACTGCGTTGCACTTGGAGGCCCGATGTTGCGCTCAAGAACATTGCGCTGCTATTGGATGCTGCGCTTGAGCCAGAGTGTCCAGAAATCGCTCGAATCTCACCCAAAACCGATTTTAAAGCTTGCTAACCTGATTTCATTGCATCATAAGCTAAGCTAAAAGTACATCATTCCACTCGCTTCTTTGTTTTTAAAATCATTTCATGCCAAGGATTTCTCCAATTAGGGTTTTGTAGTCACCTTTTCATGAAAAATGATAGAGTTGATGATGACCATTTTCATTTCTTGATTTTTAACATGTAAATGCTTGCCCTACACCTAGATACATGTTTTATATGATATTTAAACCCCTCAATCAACCTCTGAACATAAGTTTACCTCATTAAAAGTGAAACCCTAGTTCATTCCTAGGGGTTTTGGGCACTTTCACTAAAAACTCTGTTTTTTCCTTCTTATAAGCATATCATTCCTCCAATTATTTTTCATTCATTTTCATCATTTTTCCGTAGCTCATATCCACTTCTTTCAAACCTCCTTTACCAATTTATCAAATTCCACCTACCCATCATTCCACTTGCCACTCATACCTCACAGTTTTTCTCATTTTCATGTTGCTAGGGTTTCTGTCATCATGGAAGCAGAATCTTCAACAAAGAGGAAGAGAAATCACAAGGGAGGAAAAATCCTCAGATATGAGCCATCAAATTGCAATGAAATCAACTCATCTCCCTTTGTCAAATAGTGCTTTGAAGATGTGAATTGCTTGGATTTCTACAAAAGGGTGAGTGAAGTGGGTTTCAATGAACAATTAACAGATTGGGTTGCAACTCAGTTGAAAGGTGAAAGTGTTGTTGTTGTTGGTGTTGTATTCACTTTTTCAATGGCCTCTATTTCACTTGCTAGAGGGCTACCAGATAATGGTGAATATTGGTTCAAGGGAATGAGCTTAGTTCTTGAGAATTATAGACCCTTCTTGATAACATCATATAGGGAAAAACATGCTCATGTTATGCCTTTTAGGTACTTATTGGATAAGTATGCACCCTTGATCAAGATTGTCATGAAGTTCTTTACATGTGAAGGAGGACTTTCCAAATTATATACCTATCATATTTGCTTCCTAATGCACTTTACATCTCAAAAGCCACTCAATATGTGCAACTACCTGTGTAGGAGCATTGCCAAAATGTCAGAGAGGATTCAAATGAAGAACAAGGAGCACTACCCTAATCCTTCATCAACTTGCAAAGAAAGATATGACTTGGGAATCTTTTTTGGAAACAGCTCTAAAATGGCATGACACCAATGTGGCAGCGCAACCTTCTAGCATGCCAACACAGCAAATGGAAGTGGAGTCCTCTAAAAAATTTGTTGAAAGAACCAAATCACCTAATCCTGAGGTGAATAGGATGTACAAGAGAGGCAAGAGGCTTGTATTTTCTTCTCATGGTGAAAAAGGGGCCAAGCCTTCTACATCAGCAAAGCAGGTATCAACAACACGCGATAAAGACATGGTTGAACATGAATTTGAGCTGGTTGATTTAGAGGCAGAGGATAAAACTTCAAGCATGCAGCGAATGATCAGAGATAAATACTATCAGATCAAGGAGCTCACAGTCAACATGGCGAGAGAAAGGTACATCATTTCATTTATTGAATAGGAGAATAGTCAGCTCAAAGCAAAGTAATTGATCAAGGAAAAAGAGCAAACCAAATTATTGCAGTAGGTTGGCAAGGGCAAAGCAATCATAGAGTCAAGTGAACCTGAAGGAACACAAGGGAAGAGTAAGAGAAAAAGGCCAGGAACAAAGGGGCTAAAGAAGGCATTGCAAGAAGAAGAATAACATATTTTGCTGCATGAAGAGCTATACCTAGAGGACAAAATTGCTCTTGAGGTCAACCAAGACAAGGAGTACTGGCTCAACAGAGAGAATGGTCATTTAATTAAGCTTCTAGAGAAGGCAAACAGAGACAATCAACTGCTAAGGCACACGGTGCACCACTACCATGCTCAAAACATGATTTGCAATGTCAAGGTCAAGCAGCTTGAAAACAAGCTCAAAGAAGCCAAAAAGGATAAAAAAGATGAAGGAAACTTGGAGATGCTTGCTAAAGCATCTATGAAGGTTTAACATCTATCATGTTACAACTCTTGGCCAATTTTGAGCAAATTCTGATAGTTTTGTTTTTTTGTGAACTTTGAAGCCTAATTCAGAAATTCAGCACAAGGCGCTGCACTTTTTCCTCAAGCATCTATTTCAGGAAAACTATACATTTTCGGAAATATCTTGCCATCCTATAAAAACCCATTTTCTCATATTTTCCAGAGGTGGCTCACATTTTGAGAAAAGTGGAAAAAAGTGGCAAAAAACTAGCTTTCTGGACCCTTTTTTGGCAGGCGCTGCACTCCTGGGGTGACCTTCAGAGAATAGATTTTTGAAGGTCTTCCCATGGGTCATTTAAAAAAATTCAAACTGTTCTGGAAACTAAACTTGAAGGACTAGTTGACCATTCTCTCATATCTTCATTTAGACCTCAGGAAGGCACCTGAAAGTGAGCTCAAAGTCTATGCTGCGCTTCTGCATTTTTCTATGTTTTAAATTGTAAATTGCACTGTGTAAAATTTCTAGTTTCTAGTTTGACTTACTCAAAGTCAAAAATCTTTATGCAATGGCACTTGTTTCTAGGCTAAGTGATGTAGGCATGAATAAATGTACATGATAGGTTGTTTTTGATGTTTATTAGGCCTTATAAAGGAAGCAAACTCTTAAACAAACTCTCCAAGAAGCGTTTGAGTTTCACCTTCTCACTCTCACCTATTGGTTAAGAGAATCTTGGAGTCAGTTCCTCCACCTAGGAATTCGACTCTTGAAGGTGTGCAAGTGGTCTAAGAGAGTCGATATCTGTCATTTCTCTTTCAGAGGGAATGGTTGGACTTTTTGTGGAGGAGGCTTGCATGTAATGATCTTCTCAGCTAATACAGAGACAATTGCAGCTATTTTTAAGGAACTCTAGCCCAGTGAGTTCATGGTGTTTGTTCTTCTTTTTATTTGTTTTCTAATGGTTAAAATATCTTTATCTACATGATATCTCTTCTTTCTATAGATGCCTTACAGTTAAATTGACAGAATTCTTGATCTCAAGCTCTGTTTATATGGTTTTCATTTATGTTTATATTTTCTTCTGCACTCCTATAGCCTAGAACTGTTTGTAGCTCCAAACCCTAAAATCTAAATTTTAACCAACACACAAACAATTATACACATCTACCCTAAAAAATATTTTCTTTAAAGTCATTTCACTAAGAAAAGACTTTGAGAGATCCCTTTCTTGCTCAGTAGGGCTAGCTACTAAGCTGAAGTGGTTTGAGGTTACCCTTCTCGATCTCCTTTTCAGCCTAGGAAATTGTAAGGGACTAACATTTTTGGAGTCATTGCGGGGGAACGACTGATAAATCATTCTTGGGAAATATCTAAGAACTTTCAAAGAACTGGTTCTGTAGTTGACAGTTTCCAATATCCTAACATAGGCCGATTTTACAAATTTCAACAATCCTAAGGTAAGACACAATTCTGGCTTTTAAAAGATATACCAGGTCAAATCTTGACCCAAATCCACCTTTTATTATTGAAAATCCAAAAAGATTGCTCAGAAAACTTAGATTACCCATCACTAAAAGTACAGTTCAAAAAATCAAAAGAACAACATCTCTTCCTAAATATCTATTTTCTTTTGAGCAACTTCCTTTTGATCTTCAGATAGAATTGTCTCTCTCGAGGTCAAAGTCTAAGTCCTGCATCTCTGAAGTGACATTAGAGCCTTTAAAAGTTGAAACTCACTCTATTTCTTCAGAATATTTGTCTACTAAAATTGATCATGAATTGTGCTTGAATTTTGACAAACTTCAATCCCTTGCTAACCAACTCCAGATCTCTATTGAAAAAGCCTTCATCCATTATCAACTCGAATACCTAGCCACTGCTTCCTATTCTATTTCACCTCCAATCACATCTATTACATCTCCCAATACCTCAGATTTACCATCTTTCATACCACCTCCATTTGCTCCATCTTTGCCTATACAACCAATTGTAGTACCTCTACCATCTCCAGTAGTCATGGTGCGATTTGTACCTCTTTTACAGCCTGCTCAACTTGCTTCTTTGCCTCAGAATTATCGTTAAAGACTACCCTTTTTTGATGGAAGTGCAGAAATTATAGCTCACCAGCATGTTGATAAATTAGTGGATTTCTTTGACTTAGAAGAAATTGATGAAGATAATGCCAAGATGAGGATTATAGCTCAGAGTTATTCAGGAGATGTTAAGAAATGGTTTCTAAGTATCGCTGCTAATTCTGTCAACAACTCTCAAAGCTTGACTAAATATTCTTAGCTCGTTGGCAAGAGAAGAAGAATCCATTGTAGATATTGGCTGAGTATAACTCAATGAAAAGAAATTCAAATGAAACAATCCAAGAATTTACAGCAAGGTTCAATATGGTGTACAATTCTATACCTGATGATATGAAGCCTCCTCCTGGCCTGGCTCTTCTTCATTACCGTGATGCTTTCGACCCATACATGGCATATTAGCTCAGAGAGAGAGACTCTGCCACTCTTGAGGAAATGCACGAAATCCAGTCAGTGTCAAAGCCAATTTGCTCATTAAGAAATCAAAATCAAAGCCTGAGAGGACTGAGAAGAAAGTTGTCTTTAAAGAAGAACCTGCATCATCTTCTGATGTAAAGCTTGAAAAGCTAATCAAAACCATGGAGAGAATGATGGATAGAATGTCCATAACTGATTGACAAGTAGAATCTTCGGTGAGGAATACTAACTTTCGCAGACAGCAATAACAGCAGTTCAGAAATCGACAGAAAGAGTAGCAAAACCAAGATCCTCAAGGCCAAGTAAGAGCTCCATTTCAACAAAATTATACTGAAGGCTAGGATGAAGACGAAGAAGAGATTGTAGAAGCGAATCACTTCTTTGAAGAAGATGAGCTGCCTACTTTCCTAACAGAAGAAGATCAATTTTCCGAACATTCTTTCATACCAAGTGATGAACAACTCGTGCTTGCAAGTGATGATCTATGGGATGTTCAAACTAAGAGTACCAAAGAGGATATCAGAATGTCCTTAGTCATCTCCAAAAGCAATACAACTTGAGGAATAGAAATGTACCTGTTACTTTGACTCAAAAAAGATAAAATGTACAAAAAGACACACCAAGCAAGGAACTAGCTCCTGCAGGTCAGAATAAAGAAAAGGAAATTGTCATACTGACTTGGGACAAAACAAATGAGGCCTCTACCAGCAATGTGTGAAAGGACAAGGAGTTTCAAACTGAAAGTCACAAGAAATAATCTCAAGCTAAACGACAGACAAAAAAGAAGGACATCACTGCAAAGGAGGTAGAAAAGCAATCTAATCCTTTTAGTTTGGAAAATGAAATTTCTAAATTGAGGGTTTCTATTCCCCTCACTAAATTAGTGAAGAATGACAAATATAAATTTCAGATTGCAAAAATTCTTAAGGTTGACCAGATGTCAGATACAGTTAATGTAGTTGATGATGAGCCAACAATCCTTTTTTGTCCAACCTTAGAAGGAATTCCTGAAGATAGTGAAATCCCTCCTTTTTATCTAAGTCTTAAACTTCATGATTTTATCCTCCATAAGCCATGCTAGATTCTGGTGCCTCACATAATCTTATGCCTAAAGTTATCATCGACAAACTAGGATTGAGTATCACCCGACCCTACCATGATCTTTATTCCTTTGATTCCAAGAGAGTCAAATGCATTGGCCAAATTAAAGACTTGGTCGTATCCTTGGACCAAATCCCTACCAAGAATGTGCTTATGGATGTAGTGGTTGTTGATATTCCTCCTAGGTTTGGCATGTTTCTTTCAAGGTCTTGGGAACAAAAACTAAAGGGCACTCTACAACTTGACTTTTCATATGCCACTATCCTTGTTTTTGGTCACTCCGGAAACTTTATAGGGAAAAGAAGATGAAATTCATGATCAACAGTAAGGAAAAGCCAGACAATCATCCTATACATGCTTTCCATACTGATCTTGATTCTTTCATTTTATATAGTGGTATGAATTTTGTTGATGATGAAAGTCAGCTAATGGAAATTTCAGAGGTTCCTAAGCTCATGAGCAGCATGCACGAAGTCATTACAGCTGAAAGGAAAGAGGTGAATGAAGATGGTTTGCAGCCAGCGAATCCTATTCAAGAGATAGAAAGGATAGTGCAGAAAACAAAGAGTCTTGAGATAGTTGATCATATTCCTGAAGAGAAAACAGTTAAGCCTTCAGAGAAGCTTTTTCCGAATGAAGAAAATGGTCTTTGGACCATGGAGTTCGATGATCCACTGGGAAATGAAGGAGCTGGGATTGGTGTCTGGATATATGGTCAATTACATCAGTCAAATAAAATTCCTCGAAATGTGGGAATGAGTTCTTACAAGTTGGCTTTTGAGCGTTCAAACAATGAGGCAGAATATGAAGCATTGATTGATGGCCTCAAAATTCTGAAGAAGTTGGGAGCAAAGAAGATTTATCTTTATGGCGACTCTGAATTAGTAGTCAAACAAGCTAAAGGTGAATACCAAGCCAAGCGTCCAAGAATGAGAGCTTATCGCAATGTTGTACTTGACATCCTTAAGACCCTTTCAGAATATATTGTTTCTTATTCCTAGAACTCAAAATGTCATAGCTAACTCACTCGCCACTCCAGCGAGTATGGTGAAGATTGCTATTCATCCTAATCAGAAGTACTCTGTCCATGTCAAACATAGCCCAGTTGTCCCAAATAATATGAGATTTTGGCAAGTGTTTTGGAATGATAAAAATATAGACATTTTTCTGCAATTGGAAGGAGAATTTCAGAATTCTCACATTGATGATGCATCCAACATGAATGATCCGGATATCCACTCAACTGAGATTGAAATATTACAGCTCAAGGACAACAACATTCCAAGAGGCTTGGTGCCTTTGGAAGAGTTGTTTGATCGTGACGATGTTGCCAAGAATCCCACCATGGTTCCTACAAAAAAAGGAGTTGAAGAAGTAAACATTGGCACAGCTGATAATCCTAAGATGGTTAAGCTATCAAAGTCCTTATCTCCTGAAACAAAAAGTAAGTACATATCCTTAATGAAAGAATTTGCTGATGTATTTGCTTGGGACTATTCAGATTTGAAGGTTTATGAAAAGAGTATCATTCAGCATACCATTCCTATCAAGCCTGATCAAAAGCCATTTCTCTAGAAACTAACGATGATTAATCCCAAGTTGTTGCCATCGATTAAGAAAGAGGTAAATAGCATTATAAGTCTGGTATCATAGTCCCTATTCAATTTTCTGAATGGATGTCTAATCTAGTTCCTGTAAGAAAGAAGGCTGGGGAGATTCGTCTATGTATTGATTTCAGAAATTTGAATAAGGTATCCTTGAAAGACAATTATCCCTTGCCAAAGATGGATCATATACTTCAGAGGGTATTTGGGTCCTTTATAATGTTTTTGCTAGATGGATATTCCGGGTACAATCAAATTCTAGTACATAAGGACGATCAACTCAAGACAGCATTTACAACACCATGGGGTACATTCATGTACGCCAAAATGCCTTTTGGATTGAAGAATGCAAGAGCTACTTTTCAGCGGGATATGGACGTAGCATTTGCCAATAACAAAGATGTATTTCTGGTGATCTATTTCGATGATCTTACAGTGTTTTCAAAATCTAATGAAGATCATTTACATCATTTAAGAATTGTTTTTCAAAAATGCAGAAAATTGGGCATCTCACTCAACCCAAAGAAGAGCTTATTCGCCATGGAAGAAGGTAAGCTATTGGGACACATCATCTCTAAAGAAGGCATTCGCATTGATCCTAAAAGAGTGTAGGCCATTCAACAATTAGATTTCCCAAGGAACAAGAAAATGATTCAATGTTTCAATGGGAAAAACAATTTTCTGAGAAGATTCATTCCTAATCTAGTTGAGCATTTGAAGGAAATGACAGACATGCTGAAGAAGGACAGTGAGGTAAAGTGGTCTTTAGAGGCCAAGAAATCATTTCATGCTGTAAAGTTTGCATTATCTACTGCTCCTATTTTGATTAGCCCAGATTACACTTCAGATTTCATCATGCTTTCTTTTGCCTCTGAGCGTACATTAGCAACATTCCTAATGCAAAAGAAAGATTAGAAAAATGAGCAGCCCATAGCATTTTTCAGTCGCACTATAAGAGATGCAGCACTAAGATACAATATCATTAAGAAGCATGCCTTGGATTTGGTAAAAGCTCTCAAGGATTTTTGAGTTTATATTCTGTATTCTCACACCATTGCTTATGTTCCTACTGCAACAGTGAAAGAAATTATTGTGCAGATAGATCCTGAAGGCAAAAGGGGAAAGTGGATTGCAATTGTGCTGGAGTATGAGTTGGAGATAAAGCCTACAAAGCTCATCAAGGGACAAGGTTTAGCTAAACTCATGCATGAATCAAATCTACATGCACTAGACATCAATTTGATTGCTGCACTTTCTAAAGAACAAGAAGAAGACGATCCTTTCCTACAAGTGTCCGATATGTTTATTTCCTCTCCTTGGTATTTCGACATTGTCTATGTATTACAACACTTAAATCCTCCACCGGAAGTTCCCAAAGGTAAAGCTAGATCTCTAAAATTGAAGGCCTCAAAATATTGTATTCTAGATGGTGTTTTATATTGGAAAGATCCCAATGGTGTATTGCTGAATTGTTTGGTAGAAAATGAAGCTAAGGATGTCATGAAAGATTTCCATAAAGGAGAATGTGGCGGTCATCACTTTTGGAGAACTACAACAAATAAGATCTGAAGAGTTGGCTTCTATTGGCCCACCCTCTTTTCAGTTGGTGTATGGGATTGATACAGTTTTTGCTTCATCTCTTGATGTCCCGGTCATGAAAATTCTGCAGGAATTGGATAGTGAGACTAATGATATGCAAATAAGGATAAATCAGATGATTCATTTACAACAGACAAGAGAAGAGGTTCTTCAAAACACATCTAAACTTCAGGAGAAGATTAAAAAGATTTATGATCGTGAGACCAAGGAAGGCAATTTCAATCTAGGAGATGTGGTTCTTCGATGGGATGCTAGAAATGAAGAAAAGGGCAAACATGGAAAATTTGAAAATTTATGGAAGGAACCTTACAAAATTTATGCTTTCAGAGGAAAGAATGCTTTCTTATTGGAAGAAATGGATGGAGGAGATTACTCAGGAGGAGAGAACAGTGGTAGGCTTCTCAAGCACTACTATGTCTGAAAGAGTTCTAAAATTTCATCATCATTGTATATACCGGTGTGTACTTTAATTACAACGATCTAAGTGGCTGTCATAGGAGTTTGAATCTCGAAGAGAAGACCCTAAGGCTTCTTTGGTCAGCTACTATTTTGGTCTGTTTTTTTGCATGTTGACTCCATTGCCCAACGGATAACGCTACTTGGTCTATGGTGTTCTTGACACCTCCAAATAGCTGTCATCCCCAGTTGGATCCAATGTTAGTGTTAGTCTTGTTAGCCTGTCACCTGGATCAAATTTGCTTTTACTAAGATTGTTAGGACTATCAAAATCAAAATTTTCATGTCACTAGATTTACATAGTAAAATTTGGTCACTGTTTGGTCAGTCTAGAAATGAGTTCAGTCTTTTAAAAAATCACTCATGCTGGTCACCTATCACATTTCAATGAAGGTGTCATAATAAAAGAAAGTCAGTCATCATCATCATTTCATTCAGTTTCAGGTCATCCATTAGGTCGCGAGGCTTTCCAAGGTCCATCATTTTCATGAATAAATCCAACAGTGAATAGAGCATGACAAGCAGCTCTTTGAAATTGATTTGTTGAGTTATCACAAATTCATCATGCTTTCAGTTTGAAAACCTCCAAAAGAAGAAGTTCCATTGCTCAGGAAAGTGAAAACACAACTCAGGTTTCAACCTTAAAGGTGACTCTGTTTTCAAAGGTGAAAAAATCAGTTTTTCAAAGGTTTATGGGTCCCATTTCTTTATAAAAGGAGAAATTAATTTGCCTATATAAACTCAAAAGCCCCAAAATTGTCTTATCTACCTCTCATTCACTCTTGTGCATCGAGCTATCCACCCCAAAAGAGAGAAAAACTCGTTTCCATAGGTAAAACTGGGAAAAATATCAAGGCGTTCCACTTAGAGACACTACGCTGCGCTTGGAGGCCTGGCGTTGAGCTCAAGAACATTGAGTACAGCTTGGGCCCTGTGCTCAGGCTAACTGCACTACACGTGGTCTAGAGTGTCCAAAAATCGCCTGAATCTCTCCCAAAACCGATTTTAAAGCTTGTTAACCTAATTTCATTGCATCTTAACCTAAGCTATAAGTAAGTACAACATTCCACTTGCTTCTTTGTTCTTCAAAATCATTGCATGCCAAAGATTTCTCAAATTAGGGTTTTTAAGTGAGTTTTTCATGAAAAATGATCAAGTTGATGATGGCCATTTTCATTTCTTGATTTTAACATGTAAACTCTTTCCCCGCACCTATATACATGTTTGATATGCTATTTAAACCACTCAATCAACCTCAAAACATAAGTTTACCTCATTAAAAGTGAAACCCTAGTTCATTCCTAGGGGTTTTGGGCATTTTCACTAAAAACTCTGTTTTTTCCTTCTCATAAGCATATCATTACTCCATTTCTCTTTCATTCATTTTCATTAGTTTTCCATAGCTTATATCCACCTCTTTCAAATCTCCTTTACCATTTTATCAAATTCCACCTACCCACATTCCACTTTCCACTCATACCTCACAGTTTTTCTCATTTTCCTGCTACTAGGGTTTCTGTCATCATGGAAGTAGAATCTTCACCAGAGAGGAAGACATATCACAAGGGAGCTAAAATCCTCAAATATGAGCCATCAAATTGCAATGAAATCAACTCATATCCCTTTGTCAAACAATGCTTTGAAGATGTGAATTGCTTGGATTTCTACAAAAGGGTGAGTGAAGTGGGTTTCAATGACCAATTACCTGATTGGTTTGCAACACAATTGAAAGGTAAAAGTGTTGTTGTTGTTGGTGTTGAATTCATTTTTCAGTGACCTCCATTTCACATGCTACAGGGCTAGCAGATAATGGTGAATATTGGTTCAAGGGGGTGAGCTTAGATCTTGAGAATTATAGACCCTTCTTGAAAACACCATACAGGGAATAACATGCTCATGTTATGCCTTTCAGGTACTTATTGGAGAAGTATGGCCCCTTGATGAAAATTGTCATGAAGTTCTTTACATGTGAAGGAATATTCTCTAGTTTATATGCCTATCATATTTGTCTCCTAATGCACTTTACATCTCAGAAGGCACTCAATATGTGCAACTACCTATTTAGGAGCATTGCCAAAATCTCAGAGAGGATTCAGATGAAGAACAAGGAACCCTACCCTAGCCTTTTTCATCATATTCTAATCAAGACTATAGTCCTTCATCAACTTGCAGAGAAATATATGACTTGGGAATATTTTTTGGAAACAACTCTAAAATGGCATGAAACCAATGTGGCAGTTCAACCTTCTAGCATGCCAACACAGCAAATGGAAGTGGGGTCCTCCAGCAAATCAGTTGAAAGAACCAAAGCACATAAGCCTGAGGTGACTAGGATGTACAAGAGAGGGAAGAGGCTTGTGTTTGCTTCTCATGGTGAGAAAGGGGTCAAGTTTCTACATCAGCAAAGAAGGGATCAACAGTGTGGGATAAAGACAGGGTTGAACATGAATTTGAGCTAGTTGATTTAGAGGTAGAGGATCAGACTTCAAGCATGCAGCAAATGATCAGAGATAAAGACTATCAGATCAAGGAGCTCATAGTCAACATGGCGAGAGCAAGGTACATCATTTCATTCATCGAACAAGAGAATAGTTAACTCAAAGCGAAGAAATTGATCATGGAAAAAGAGCAAACCAAATTATTGCAGCAGGTTGGCAAGGGCAAAGCAGTCATAGAGTCAAGTGAACCTGAAGGAACACAACAGAAGAGTAAGAGAAAAAGGTCAAGAACGAAGGGGTTAAAGAAGGCATTGCAAGAAGAAGAAGAACATATTTTGTTGAATGAAGAGCTAGACCTAGAGGACAAAATTGCTATTGGGGTCAATCAAGACAAGGAGTACTGGCTCAACAGGGTGAATGATCATTTAGAGAAGCTTCTAGAGAGGGCAAACAGAGACAATCAGCTGCTAAGGCACATGGCACACCACTACCCGACTCAAAACATGATTTGCAATGTCAAGGTCAAGCAGCTTGAAAAAAAGCTCAAAGAATCCAAAAAGGATAAAAAAGATGAAGGAAACTTGGAGATGCTTGCTGAAACATCTATGAAGGTTTAACATCTCATTTTACAGCTCTTGGCCAATTTTGAGCAAATTTTGAGAAGTTTTGGTCTTTTGTCAATTTTGAAGCCTAATTCAGAAATTCAGCAGTTCCAAGAGTGCTATGCTTTTTCCTCATGCATCTATTTCAGGAAAAATCTAAATTTTTGGAAAGCTCTTGCCATCCTCTAAAAACCCATTTGATCATATTATCCAGAGGTGGCTCAAATTTTGAAAACAGTGGAAAAAAGTGGCGAAAAATTGGCTTTCAGGACGACTCTCTAAGGTTGATTGAATTATTCTTAGCTCGTTGGCAAGAGAAGAAGAATCCATTGCAAATATTGGCCGAGTATAACTCAATGAAAATAAATTCAAATGAAACAGTCCAAGAATTTACAGCAAGGTTCAATATGGTGTACAATTCTAAACTTGATGATATGAAGCTTCCTCCTGGCCTAGCTCTTCCTCATTATCCTGATGCTTTCAAACTAGACATGGCATATCAACTCAGAGAGAGATACCCTGCCACTCTTGAGGAAATGTAGCGAAATGCAGTCACTTTCAAAGCCAATTTGTTCATCAAGAAGTCAAAATCAAAGCCTAAGAGGACTGAGAAGAAAGTTGTCTTTAAAGAAGAACCTGCACCATCTTCTGATGTAAAGCTTGATAATCTAATCAAAACCATGGAGAGAATGATGGATAGAATGTACATAACTGATCGATAAGTAGAACCTTCAGTGAGGAATCCTAACTTTCACGGACAACAACAACAATAGTTCAGAAATCGACAGAAGGAGCGACGAAACCAAGATCCTCAAGGCCAAGTAAGAGCTCCATTTTAGCAAAATTATACTGAAGGCTAGGATAAAGATGAAGAAGGATTGTAGAAGCGAATCACTTCTTTGAAGAAGATGATTTACCTACTTTCCTAACAGAGGAAGATCAGTTTTCTGAACATTCTTTCATACCAAGTGATCAACAACTTGTGCTTGCAAGTGACAACCTATGGACTATTCAAACTAAAGAGTACCAAAGAGGATATCAAAATGCCCTTAGTCATCTCCAAAAGCAGTACAACTTGAGGAATAGAAATGTACCTGTTACTTTGACTCAGAAAAGACAAAATGTACAAAAAGACACACCAAGAAAGGAACCAGCTCTTGCAGGTCATAAAAACGAAAAGGAAATTGTCATACTGAACGTGGACAAAACAAATGAGGCCTCTACCAGCAATGTGAGAAAAAACAAGGAGTTTCAAACTGAAAGTCACAAGAAAGAATCTCAAGCTAAAGGACAGACAAAATAGAAGGACATCGCTGCAAAGGAGGTAGAAAAGTAATCTAATCTTTTTAGTTTGGAAAATGAAATTTCTAAATTGAAGGTTTCTATTCCCCTCACTAAATTAGTGAAGAATGACAAATATAAATTTCAGATTCCAAAAATGCTCAAGGTTGACCAAATGTTAGATACAGTTAATATAGCTGATAATGAGCCAACAATCCTTTTTGGTCCAACCTTAGAAGAACACCTGAAGATAGTGAAATCCCTCCTTTCTATCTGAGTCTTAAACTTCATGATTTTATCCTCCATAACGCCATGCTAAATTCTGGTGCCTCACATAATCTTATGGCTAAAGTCATCATGCACAAACTAGGATTGAGTATCACTCGACCCTACCATGATATTTATTCCTTTGATTACGGGAGAGTCAAATGCCTTGGCCAAATTAAAGACTTGGTAGTATCCTTGGACCAAATCCCTGCCAAGAATGTGCTTATGGATGTAGTGGTTGCTGATATTCCTCCTAGGTTTTGCATGTTGCTTTCAAGGACTTTGGGAGCAAAACTAAAGGGCACCCTACAACTTGACTTTTCATAAGCCACTATCCTTGTTTTTTATCAACTCCGGAAACTTTATAGGGAGAAGAAGATGAAATTCATGATCAACAATAAGGAAAAGCCAGTCAATCATCCTATACATGTTGTCCATACTGATCTTGATTCTTTCATTTTATATAGCGATATGAATTCTATTGATGATGAATGTCAGCTGATGGAAATTTCAGATGTTCCTAAGGTGATGAGCAGCATGTATGAAGTCATTACAGCTGAAGGGATAGAGGTGAATTAAGAGTGTTTGTAGCCAGCGAATCCTATTGAAGAGATAGAAAGGATAGTGCATAAAATAGAGAGTCTTGAGACAGTTGATCATCTTCCTGAAGAGCAAACAGTGCAGCCTTCAGAGGTCCTTTTTCCGAATGAAGAAAATGGTCTTTGCACCATGGAGTTTGATGGTGCATTGGGAAAAGAAGGAGCTGGGATTGGTGTTTGGATACATGGTCCATTACATCAATCAAATAAAATTCCTCGAAATGTGGGAATGAGTTCTTACAAGTTGACTTTTGAGTGTTCAAACAATGAGGCGGAATATGAAGCATTGATTGTTGGCCTCAAAATTTTGAAGAAGTTGGGAGCAAAGAGGATTTTTGTTTATGGCGACTCCGAATTAGTGATCAAACAAGTTAAAGGGGAATACCAGGACAAGCATCCAAGAATGAGAGCTTATCGCAATGTTGTAATTGACATCCACAAGACTTTTTCAGAATATACTTTGTCTCTTATTCCTAGAACTCAAAATATCATAGCTGACTCACTCGCCACTCCAGCAAGTATGGTGAAGATTGTTATTCATTCTAGTCAAAAGTACTCCATCCATGTCAAGCATCGCCCAATTGTCCTAGATAATATGAGATTTTGGCAAGTGTTTTGGGATGATAAAGAAATAGATAATTTTCTGCACTTGGAAGGAGAATTTCAGAATTCTCAGATTGATGATGCATCCAATATGAATGATCTAGATATCCACTCAGTTGAGATTGAAATATTACAGCTCAAGGACAACAACATTCCAAGAGGCTTGGTGCCTTTAGAAGAGTTGTTTGATCGTGACGATATTGCCAAGAATCCCACCATGGTTCCTACAAAAAAAAGAGTTGAAGATGTAAACATTGGCGCAACTGATAATCCTAAGATGGTTAAGCTATCATAGTCCTTATCTCCTGAAACAAAAGGTAAGTACATATCCTTAATGAGGGACTATTCAGATCTAAAGGTTTATGACAAGAGTATCATTCATCATACCATTCCTATCAAGCCCGATCAAAAACCATTTTTCCAAAAACTAAGGAGGATTAATCCCACGCTGCTGCCATTGATTGAGAAAGAGGTAAATAGGCTTTATAATTCTGGTATCATTGTCCCTATTCGATTTATCTGAATGGATGTCTAATCTAGTGCCTGTAAGAAAGAAGACCGGGGAGATTCGTCTATGTATTGATTTCATAAATTTGAACAAGATATCCCTGAAAGACAATTATCCCCTGCCAAAGATGGATCATATACTTTAGAGCGTAGTTGGGTCCTGTAGAATGTCATTGCTAGATGGATATTCCGGGTACAATCAAATTCTAGAACATAAGGACGATCAGCTCAAGACAACCTTTACAACACCATGGGGTACATTCATGTACGCCAGGATGCCTTTTGGATTGAAAAATGCAAGAGCTACTTTTCATCGGGATATGGACATAGCTTTTGCCATTTAAAAAGATGTATTTCTGGTTATCTATTTAGATGATCTTACAGTGTTTTCAAAATCTGATGAACATCATTTACATCATTTAAGAATTGTTTTTTAGAAATGCAGAAAATTTGGCATCTCACTCAACCCAAAGAAGAGCTTATTCGCCATGGAAGAAGGTAAGCTATTGGGACACATCATCTCTAAAGATGGCATTCACATTGATCCCGCAAGAGTGCAAGCCATTCAACAATTAGATTTCCCAAGGAACAAGAAAGAGATTTAGTCTTTCAATGGGAAAATCAATTTTGTGAGAAGATCCATTCCTAATCTAGCTGGGCATTTGAAGGAAATGACAGACATGCTAAAGAAGGACAATGAGGTAAAATGGTCTTTAGAGGCCAGGAAATCATTTCATGCAGTAAAGTTTTCCTTATCTACTGCTGCTATTTTGATTAGCCCAAATTACACTTCAGATTTCATCATCTTTTCTTTTGCCTTTGAGTATACATTAGCAACAGTCCTAATGCAAAATAAAGATCAGAAAAATGAACAGCCCATAGCATTTTTCAGTCGCACTATAAGAGATGCGGCACTAAGATACAATATCATTGAGAAGCAGGGCTTGGCTTTGGTAAAAGCTCTCAAGGATTTTCGAGTTTATACTCTGCATTCTCACACCATTGCTTATGTTCCTATTGGAGCAGTGAAAGAAATTCTTGTGCAGACAGATCCTGAAGGCAGAAGGGGAAAGTGGATTGCAACTATGCTAGAGTATGGCTTGGAGATAAAACATACAAAGCTCATCAAGGGACAAGGTTTAGCTAAACTCATGCATGAATCAAATGTACATGCACTAGACATCAATTTGATTGCTGCACTTTCTGAAGAACAAGAAGAAGATGATCCTTTCCTACAAGTGTTCGATATGTTTATTTCCTCTCCTTGGTATTCTGACATTGTCTATGTCTTACAACACGTAAATCATCCACCGGAAGTTCCCAAAGGTAAAGCTAGATCTCTAAAATTGAAGGCTTCGAAATATTGTATTCTAGATGATGCTTTATCTTGAAAAGATCTTGGTGGTGTGCTGCTGAGTTGTTTGGTAGAAAATGAAGCTAAGGATGTCATGAAAGATTTCCATAAAGGAGAATGTGGTGGTCATCACTTTTGGAAAACTACTGCAAATAAGATCTTAAGAGCTGGCTTCTATTGGCCCACCACCTTTTATGATGTATACAAAATAGTATGAGTAGCCATGAATGTCCGACTTTTCAAGGAAAGAGAAATCTTTTGCCTTTTCCCTTGCAGCCTATCTCAATTTCAGCTCCTTTTCAACAATAGGGTCTTGATTTCATTGGCGAAATCCATCCTTCATCTTCAGCACAACATAAATGGATATTGACAGCCATCAACTACTTCACAAAGTGGATTGAGGCAATCCCAACCAGGCAAGCTATTGATTCTGTTATCATTCAATTCATTGAGGCTAATATCTTGTCTAGATTTCGCTGTCTGCAGAAAATAATTACTGATAATGTTGTTGCCTTCAAGCCAAAGAGAAAGATGGAGTTTCGTGCCAAATACCATATTGTGTTAGAACATTCTACTACTTATCATCCATAAGGGAATGGTCTTGCCGAATCCTCCAACAAATCTTTGGTCAACATCATCAAGAAAGTTCTAGAAGTGAACAAGAAGAATTGGCATAAAATGCTAATCAATGCCTTATGGGCGGATAAGGTCAGTACTAAAAAATCAATAGGTATGTCGCCTTTTTAGTTGGTGTATGGGATTGATACAGTTTTTCCTTCATCTCTTGTTGTCCCGTCATGAAAATTCTGCAGGAATTTGATAGTGAGACTAATGATATACAAATAAGGATAAATCAAATGATTCATTTATAGTAGACAAGAGAAGAGGTTCTTCAAAACACATCTAAACTTCAAGAGAAGATTAAAAAGATTTATGACCGCAAGACCAAGGAAGACAATTTCAATCTAGGAGATGTGGTTCTTCGATGGGATGCTAGTAATGAAGAAAAGGGCAAACATGCAAAATTTGAAAATTTATGGAAGAGACCTTACATAATTTCTACTTTCAGAGGAAAGAATGCTTTCTTATTGGAAGAAATGGATGGAGGAGATTATTAAGGAGGAGCGATCAATGGTAGGCTTCTCAAGCAATATTATGTCTGAAAGAGTTCTGAAATTTCGTCATCTTTGTATATACCGATGTGTACTTTATTTCCAACAATCTAAGTGGCTATCATAGGAGTTTGAATCTCGAAGAGAAGGCCCTAAGGCTTCTTTGGTAAGCTACTATTTTGGTTTTTATTTTACTTTCAGCCATTGTCATGTCAAAAAGTCAGTCAGTCTTAAGTCAAAAGTTTGTTTTTCTGCATGTTGACTCCATCGCCCAATGGATAAGACTACTTGGTCTATAGTGTTCTTCATACCTCCAAGCAGCTGTCATCCTTAGTTGGAGCCAATGTTAGTGTTAGTCTTGTTAGCCTATCACTTGGGTCAAATGTGCTTTTACTAAGCTTGTCAGGACTATCAAAATCAAATTTTTCATGTCACTAGGTTTACATAGTAAAATTTGGTCATTGTTTGGTCAGTCTAGAAATGAGTTTAGTCTTTTGAAAATTCACTAATGCTGGTCACCTATCACATTTCTATGAAGGTGTCATAATAAAAGAAATTTAGTCATCATCATCGTTTCATTTAGTTTTAGGTCATCCGTTAGGTCACCAGGGTTTCCAAGGTCCATGCTTATCATGAATAAATCCAACAGTGAATAGAGAATGACAAGAAGCTCTTTGACATTGATTTGTTGAGTTATCACAAATTCACCATGCTTTTAGTTTGAAAACCTCCAGAAGAAGAAGTTCCAGTGTTCAGGAAAGTGAAAAAACAGCTCAGGTTTCAGCCTTAAAGGTGACTCTAATTTCAAAAGTGAAAAAATCAGTTTTACAAAGGTTTGTGGGTCCCATTTCTTTTTTAAAAGGAGAAATCAATTTGCCTACATAAACTCAAAAGCCCCAAACTTGTCTTATCTACCTCTCATTCACTCTTATGCATAGAGTTGTCCACCCCAAAAGAGAGAAAAACTCGTTTCCATAGGCAAACCAGGAAAAAATCTCAAGGCACTACGCTTGGAGGCCTGGCGTTGCGCTCAAGAACACTACGTTGCGCTCGGGCACTGAGCTCAAGCTAATTGCGCTGCACTTGGGCCAGAATGTCCAAAAATTGCCCGAATCTCTCCGAAAACCGATTTTAAAGCTTGTTAACCTGATTTCATTGCATCCTAACCTAAGCTATAAGTAAGTACATCATTCCACTTGCTTCTTTGTTCTTCAAAATCATTTCATGCCAAAGATTACTCCAATTGGGTTTTGTAGGGAGTTTTTCATGAAAAATGGTAGAGTTGATGATGGCCATTTTCATTTCTTGATTTTTAACATGTAAAATCTTTCCCTACACCTATATAAATGTTTGATATGCTATTTAAACCACTCAATGAACCTCAAAGCATAATTTTACCTCATTAAAAGTGAAACCCTAGTTCATTCCTAGGGGTTTTGGGCACTTTCACTAAAAACTCGATTTTTTTCCTTCTCATAAGCATATCATTCCTCCATTGCTTTTTCATTCATTTTCATTTCTTGTCCATAGCTCATATCCACCTATTTCAAACCTCCTTTACCATTTTATCAAATTCCACTTACCCATTATTTCACTTTCCACTCATACCTCACAATTTTTCTCATTTTACTGCTGCTAGGGTTTCTGTCATCATGGAAGCAGAATCTTCACTAGAGAGGAAGAGACATCACAAGGGAGGAAAAATACTTAGATATGAGCTATCAAATTGCAATGAAATCAACTCATATCCCTTTGTCAAATAGTGCTTTGAAAATGTCAACCTTCTAGCGTGCCAACACAACAAATGGAAGTGGGTCCTCTAGCAAATCAGTCGAAAGAACCAAAGCACCTAAGCCAGAGGTGACTAGGATGTACAAGAGAGGGAAGAGGCTTGTGTTTGCTTCTCATGGTGAGAAAGGGGCCAAGCCTTCTACATCAGCAAAGCAAGGATCAACAACGCGAGATAAAGACATGGTTGAACAAGAATTTGAGCTGGTTGATTTAGAGGCAGAGGATCAAACTTCAAGCATACAGAAAATGATCATAGATAAAGGCTATCAGACAAAGGAGCTCACAGTCAACATGGAGAGAGCAAGGTACATCATTTCATTCCTTGAACAGGAGAATAGCCAGCTCAAAGCGAAGCAATTGATCATGGAAAAACAAAAAGAGCAAACCAAATTAATGCAACAAGTTGGCAAGGGCAAAGCAGTCATAGAGTCGAGTGAACCTCAAGGAATGCAAGGGAAGAGTAAGAGAAAAATTCCAAGAACAAAGGGGCTAAAGAAGGCATTGCAAGAAGAAGAAGAACATATTTTGTTGAATGAAGAGCTAGACCTAGAGGACAGAATTTCTCTTGAGGTAAATCAAGACAAGGAGTACTGGCTCAACAGGGTGAATGATCATTTAGAGAAGCTTCTAGAGAAGGAAAACAGAGACAATTAGCTAGTAAGGCACATGGTGCACCACTACCAGGCTCAAAACATGATTTGCAATGTCAAGGTCAAGCAACGTGAAAACAAGCAAAAAGAAGCCAAAAAGGATAAAAAAGATGAAGGAAACTTGGAGATGCTTGCTGAAGAATCTATGAAGGTTTAACATCTATAATTTTACATCTCTCGACCAATTTTGAGCAAATTCTGAGTAGTTTCGGTTTTTGTGAATTTTGAAGCCTAATTCAGAAATTCAGTAGTTCCAAGAGTGCAGTGCCTTGGCGCTGCATTTTTTCCTCAGGCATTTTTTCTCTCAAATCTTCATTTGGACCTCAGGAAGGCACCTGAAAGTGAGATCAAAGTTCGTACTGCGCTTCTGCATTTTTCTATGTTTTAAATTGTAAATTTCACTGTGTAAAATTTCTAGTTTCTAGCTTGACTTTGTCAAAGTCAAAAATCTTTATGTAATAGGTTTTTTTTTAAGTTTTTTATGCCTTATAAACAAACTCTCCAAGAAGTGTTTGAGTTTCACCTTCTCACTCTCACCTGTTGGTTGAGAGAATCTTGGAGTCAGTTCCTCCACCTAGGAATTTGATTCCTGAAGGTGTGCAAGTGGTCTAAGAGAGTCTATATGTATCATTTCTCTTTTAGAGAGAATGGTTGGAATTTTTGTGGAGGAGGCTTGCATGTAGTGATATTCTCAGCTAATATAGAGACAGTTGCAACTATTTTAAAGGAACTCTAGCCCAATGAGTTCATGGTATTTGTTCTTGTTTTTATTTGTTTTTTCATGGTTAAAACATCTTTATCTACATGATATCTCTTCTTTCTATGGATGCCTTGCAGTGAAATAGACAGAATTCTTGATCTCAATCTCTGTTGATATGGTTTTCATAGTTATGTTTGTCTTCTAAAAGCTAATGACCTCAAGTTTACTTATGCTCATTAGTCTCTTTTACACTCTCTCTTCTATACTACTTTGACAATATTCTAAATACACCATGGTCTTCTGACATCTAGCTCCTTTCCATATTTGCTTTTGCACTCCTACAGCCTAGACCTATTTGTGGCTCCAAACATTAGTCCAACAAACCCTAAAATCTAAATTTTCACCAAAACATAAACAATTATAAATATCTAGCCTAAAACGTATTTGCTTTAAAGTCATTTCACTGATAAAAGACTTTGAGAGATCCCTCTCTTGCTTAGTAGGGCTAGCTACTAAGCTAAAGTGGTTTGAGGTTACCCTTCTCGATCTCTTTTTCAGGCTAGGAAATTGTAAAAGACTAACATTTTTGGCATTGTTGCGGTGGAACGATTGATAAATCATTTCTGGGAAATATCTAAGAACTTTCAAAGAACTGGTTCTGTAATTGACACTTTCCAGTATCCTAACATAGGCTGATTTTACAAATTTCATCAATCCTAAGGTGAGACAAAATTTTGGCTTCTAAAAGATATACCAGGTCAAATCCTTACCCAAATCCACCTTTAATTGTTGAAGATCCAGAAAGACTGCTCAGAAAAATTACATTACGCATCACTAAAAGTGAAGTTCGAAAAATCAAAAGAACATCTCTTCCTAAAAATTTGTTTGCTTTTGAGCAACTTCCTTTTGATGTTCAGATAGAATTGTCTCTTTTGAGGTCAAAGTCTAAGTTCTGCATCTCTAAAGTGACATTAGAGCTTTTAAAAGTTGAAACTCACTCTACTTCTTCAGAACCTTTGTTTGCTAAAATTGATCATGAATTCTAGTTGAATTTTGACAAACTTCAATCCCTTGCTGACCAACTGCAAATCACTACTGAAAAAGCCTTCATTCATGGTGTACAATTCTATACCTGATGACATGAAGCCTCCTCCTAGCCTGGCTCTTTTTCATTATCCTGATGCTTTCGACCCAGACATGGCATATCAGGTGAGAGAGAGAGACCCTGCCACTCTTGAGGAAATGCAGCGAAATGCAGTTAGTGTCGAAGCCAATTTGCTCATCAAGGAGTTAAAATCAAAGCCTGAGAAGACTGAGAAGAAAGTTGTCTTTAAAGAAGAACCTGCATCATCTTCTGATGTAAAGCTTGATAATCTGATTAAGCCCATGGAGATAAAGATGGATAGAATGTCCATAACAAATCGAAAAGCAGAACCTTTAGTGACGAGTCCTAACTTTCGCGAACAACAACAATAGCAGTTCATAAATCAATAAAAAGTGCAGCAAAACCCAAGTCCTCAAGGCCATGTAAGAGCTCCATTTTAGCAAAATTATACTGAAGGCCAGGATGAAGATGAAGAAGAGATTGTAGAAGCAAATCACTTCTTTGAAGAAGATGAGCTACCTACATTCCTAACAGAAAATGATAAGCTTTCTGAACATTCTTTCATACCAAGTGATCAGCAACTTGTGCTTGGAAGTGATGATCTATGG
The DNA here is from genome assembly GCA_000404065.3 of Pinus taeda. Lineage (NCBI taxonomy): Eukaryota > Viridiplantae > Streptophyta > Pinopsida > Pinales > Pinaceae > Pinus > Pinus taeda. The sequence goes on from APFE031285143.1 coordinate 135,285, forward strand.
GTTGTTCAAACTGAAGAGTACCAAAGAGAATATCAGAATGCCCTTATTCATCTCCAAAATCAGTACAACTTGAAGAATAGAAATGTACCTGTTACTTTGACTCAGAAAAGACAAAATGTAAAAAAAGACACACCAAGCAAAGAACTAGCTCCTGCAAGCCAGAATAAAGAAAAGGAAATTGTCATACTGAACCAGGACAAAACAAATGAGGCCTTTACCAGCAATGCGAGAAAGGACAAGGAGTTTCAAACTGAAAGTCACAAGAAAGAATCTCGAGCTAAAGGACAGATAGAAAATAAGGACATCACTGCAAAGGAGGTAGAAAAGAAATCTAATCTTTTTAGTTTGGAAAATGAAATTTCTAAATTGAAGGTTTCTATTCCTCTCACTGAATTAGTGATGAATGAAAAATATAAATTCAGATTGCAAAAATGCTTAAGGTTGAACATATATCAAATACAGTTAATGTAGCTGATGATGAACCAGCAATCCTTTTTGTTCCAGCCTTATAAAGAACTCCTGAAGATAGTGAAATCCCTCCTTTTTATCTGAGTCTTAAACTTCATGATTTTATCCTCCATAATGCCATGCTAGATTCTGGTGCCTCACATAATCTTATGCCTAAATTCATCATGGACAAACTAGGATTGAGTATCACCCGACCCTACCATGACCTCTATTCCTTTGACTCTGGGAGAGTCAAATGCCTTGGCCTAATTAAAAACTTGGGGAGCAAAACTAAAGGGAACTCTATAGCTTGACTTTTCATATGCCACTATCCCTGTTTTTGGTCAGCTCTAGAAACTTTATAGGGATAAGAAGATGAAATTCATGATCAGCAGTAATGAAAAGTTAGTCAATCATCCTATACATGTTGTCTATACTGATCTTGATTCTTTCATTCTATATAGCAATATGAATTCTGTTGATGATGAAAATCAGCTAATGGAAATTTCAGATGTTCCTAAGGTCATGAGCAGCATGCATGAAGTCATTACAACTGAAGGGAAAGAGGTGAATGAAGAGTGTTTGCAGCCAATGAATACTATTGAAGAGATAGAAAGGATAGTGCAGAAAATAGAGAGTCTTGAGACAGCTGATCATCTTCCTTAAGAGAAAACAGTTCGGCCTTTAGAGATCCTTTTTCCGGATGAATAAAATGGTCTTTGGACCATGGAGTTTGATGGTGCACTGGGAAAAGAAGGAGTTGGGATTGGTGTCTGGATACATGGTCCATTACATCAATCAAACAAAATTCCTCAAAATGTGAGAATGAGTTCTTACAAGTTGGCTTTGGAGTGTACAAACAATGAGGCAGAATATGAAGCATTGATTGTTGGCCTCAAAATTCTAAAGAAGTTGGGAGCAAAGAATATTTATGTTTATGGCAACTCTGAATTCGTAATCAAACAAGTTAAAGGGGAATACCAGGCCAAGCATCCAAGAATGAGAGCTTATTGCAATGTTGTATTTGACAACCTCGAGAATTTTTCCGAATATACTTTGTCTCATATTCCTAGAACTCAAAATTTCATTGCTGACTCACTCGCCACTCCAGCAAGTATGGTGAAGATTCCTATTCATCCTAATCAGAAGTACTCCATCCATGTCAAACATCACCCAGCCATCCCAGATAATATGGATTTTGGCAAGTGTTTTGGGATGACAAACAGATAGACAATTTTCTACAATTGGAAGGAGAATTTCAGAATTCTCACATTGACGATGCATCCAATATGAATGATTCAGATATCCACTCAGCTGAGATTGAAATATTACAGCTCAAGGACAACAACATTCCAAAAGGCTTGGTGCCTTTGGAAGAGTTGTTTGATCGTGACGATGTTGCCAAGAAGCCCACCATGGTTCCTACAGAAAAAGTTGTTGAAGATGTAAACATTGGTGCAGTTGATAATCCTAAGATGGTTAAGCTATCAAAGTCCTTATCTCCTTAAACAAAAAGTAAGTACATATCCTTAATGAAAGAATTTGTTGATTTATTTGCTTGGGACTATTCAGATCTGAAGGTTTATTAATCCAAAGTTGCTGCCATCAATTGAGGAAGAGCTAAATAGACTTTATAAGTCTGGTATCATACTCCCTATTCGATTTTCTGAATGGATGTCTAATCTAGTGCCTGTAAGAAAGAAGACCTAGGAGATTCGTTTATGTATTGATTTCAAAAATTTGAATAAAGTATCCCTAAAAGACAAGTATCCCCTGCCAAAGATGGATCATATACTTCAGAGAGTAGTTGGGTCCTCTAGAATGTCATTGCTAGATGGATATTCTGGGTACAATCAAATTCTTGTACATAAGGATGATCAGCTCACAACCTTTACAATGCCATGGGGTACATTCATGTATGCCAAGATGCCTTTTGGATTGAAGAATGCAGGAGCCACTTTTCAACGGGCTATGAACATAGATTTTGCCAATGAAAAAAATGTATTTCTGGTTATCTATTTACAGTGTTTTCAAAATTTGATGAAGTTCATTTACATCATTTAAGAATTGTTTTTTAGAAATGCAGAAAATTTGGCATCTCACTCAACCCAAAGAAGAGCTTATTCTACAAGAGTGCATGCCATTCAGCAATTAGATTTCCCAAGGAACAAGAAAGAGATTCAGTCTTTCAATGGGAAAATCAGTTTTATGAGAAGATTCATCCCTAATCCAGCTGAGCATTTGAAGGAAATGACAGACATGCTAAATAAGGACAGTGAGGTAAAGTGGTCTTTAGAGGCCAGGAAATCATTTCATGCGGTGAAATTTGCATTATCTACTGCTCCTATTTTGATTAGCCCATATTACACTTTAGATTTCATCATCTTTTCTTTTGACTTTGAGCATACATTAGTAGCAGTCCTAATGCAAAAGAAACATCAGAAAAATGAGAAGCCCATAGCATTTTTCAGACGCACTATAGGAGATGCAGCACTAAGATACAATATCATTGAGTGAAGTTGGAGGGCATTATTGTGTTATCTCTCTATGGTTTCTAGACAATTCTAACGCTCATTTAAGCCTCTATTACGGGCTCTTCTAAAAGCAATCTATATCTATTCAAAAGACGTCCAAGGCAGATTGTTTGTAGCCTTATCCTCACCTTTTGTAAGATTTATCATTTCTTCTGAATTTGAAGGGTTTGCAGAGCTATATCTATATCTCTCTGGATTTGCATCTAGGACTGGTCAAGGGATTATTCAAAGAACTGATAGAAGTCTATAAGGAAATGATGGCTATAATCAAATCATGCCTTGCTTCTGAAACAGTTACAAGAAGTCTCCTATAGGCCATCTCAAGAGCAGATCTCTCTTCGCTACTGGTATTGGTGTATTTTCTTAAATTTCAATTTGATTTTATGTTTTTTAATAACAATTATTATATCAAAATTTGTATTATGTACAATTTTGATTACTTTCTATTGCCTTCCATGAATTGAAGACTTTTGTTATCCACAATGTTCGACTATTTCAAGGTTATCTTGTAGTCATATCCTAATATTTTACGTATTTCTTAACTATTTTTACACAATACATGCTGGTGAAACAGAGAGCATGTGAATTCCATCCCAACAATAGGTTATCTATAGGTGGATGTGGCAGAAGGTAGATGTGTTGTAAATGACCATGTTTTGGTTAGTTATTCGGAGGATTACTAAGAATAACTTGCTATTGAATACAATAACTATACCTATTTTCTTTTTCCTTTGCAACACCTTGTTGACTGTCTATGCGTTGTATCTGTGGAAAATTCTTTGCTCTTGAAAATGGTACGAAGAATCCATAATTTTCCTTTTACAAGTCTTGGTTGGCAGGTGAACAAATTACAAGTCTTTGTTGAAACATTTATCCCTTCGTTGAACAATTCCAAGGTATGAAAAAGTGTTGTTGGGACAATGTAATTTTATTTAAGGTTTTAAATTTAAATTTATTATTGGTTTGAACTTTGTACTGATAGACATATGTTCTTGGCAGGCTTCTTTAGATAAGTATCATCTTGTAGGTGAGTTTATCACTGTTGACTTCCACAATAAATTATGCATATTTATCATTTCAAGACAAATGGAGGAAGTGGTGTATCAAATCTTCTTGGTGACAAAGGAAATGCAAGTAAATGTTTCAACATTAGTTGAAGAGCGCACTGGAAAAGACAGTGTAATGCCCACCTTGAGTCAGATACCATACCTCATTTTTCAGGTGATTTTCAACAACTGATATTTTTGTGCTTACTGCAAGACATTTTCCCTGATATTTTTGTGCTTCCACCATCACTTATATCTTGCATGAACTATACAATGCAATTGTTAATAGTTTAATCCGCCATATAAACTGATTTTTTTTCTCAGTGGCGTATATTATTCTACCTATCTCCTTTGCTTACATGTCAATCATATCCATCCATGATGAGTATTCCTACTAACCCTACACACTTCTCTTGTACAATTATTGGTGGCATTGGCAAGAGTGTTCACATAAATTCCATTAGTTGGCAATGTAGGTGCAAACATAGAGGAGAATGTGGGTGCCTAATAAATAGGGATTGTGTGCTTAATAAGCATGAACTTCTAATGACTTTTGGACTTCTCCTAAAGTCATTTTGTCCATATATGACTAAGTGACTATTCATATTCCACATGACTCATGGCCTTCCACACATTACATTTTGTCCTTTTCTTGAGAATACATCATTACATTCCACCTGATGATGTGGCATGAAGCATTGACACATACTGACCATTATGATGATAGTTGTACAAGTTACAATTTGAAAATGATGACTTGGACTTCTAATGATGTGGCAATGCCAAGCTATCTTCCTTACTACTTCATCTTGCATTCCTGATTATAGATTTGATCAATGCTTTAAATTCATGAAGGATTTGCTTTTTTAATTATTTTTACCCTCCAAAGCATTTTTGATCAATATCATAATAGTCTGAGTCATCATGCAGTGTCTTCTTTCTATCTCGGTCCATGATCTACTTCATGTCTTCATGATATCTCTCTTAGTGCTTCTCCTCTATAGGTGCTTCTTCATGCTTTCTCTTTTCTACTTTCTCTTTGTCGTGCTTGGATGGTACTCCTACCAATGTAAATTGTTCATGATGGGGCAAGATCAACCTTAAATACATCTATCCTATCACTACCTAGCTCATGGAATGATCTGCTTATGATAGGCTTATGAGAGGATCAGAGGGAGAAGGCTTGATCAAGAGGGCATAGTCAAACTAATCAGTGGCTTAGGAGGGCTTCACTATTCATTTTTACTATGTCATGCACTATGAAGAAGACCTCTCCTTGGACCAGCGCGGTGAGGGAAGCCGAAGGGACAAGGTGGAAAGCTTCATGCTTCAAGGATGCATCATTTGTACCAAAGAAAAGAGAGGAAATCTTAAAAGCAGACTTTGACAAGCCAAGGGTGAGGAGAGGCATCGTTTAACGTTCCCTATTGTGCCATGCACTCAAAGGAAAGGTCAAAGGAAGGTTTAGGGCGCATGAGCGCATTAAGAATGAGGGAACGTGAAAGGTTCAAGCTTCAGAACTCTGCTATGTGCTCAAAGGGAAATGAGACTTCAATGAGAGAGTTGTCTGACTGGTCAAAGGAAGGGAGGAGGCTTCCTTCAGCCTTCCTTACTATGCTATGTGCTCTAGGGGAAGGAGTTAAGACAAACTTGGGTGCAAAGCAGATTGGGGATGGGCAAAGGTTGAGGCTTCAGCCTTCGGGAGTGTGTCATGTGCTCAAAGGAAGAGGAGTCTAGAGAGAAGGCACAATCTTCTTCAACAAGGGGTCATTGTTTCTTTGTAATGTGGTTTTAATCCTAAGCTAGTGTAGTTTGATCCAAAAATGGTTTCTTGACCATTTGGAATGTGCTTTTCCTTGAGGGAGGCCATAGGGATGAAGCCACTTTTCCTTGAAGGGTTTTCACTAAACTGGGAGGATAGGAGGATCTTTATAACACATGATTTGCCTCTGCAAAGGGGTGAAGAGGTCCATGCTACTAGCTAGGAGTGCTCTACATATCATGAAAGGGCACAGGTGACCAAAACTCACTGAAGTGAGTCAATATGAGCAAGAAGGGTCAATTCACTACCCATGGGAGGATCATAATGTGCAATAGCTTTGGGATAATCTTGATAGGGACTTATTGCACCAACCTTTGGGAGTAAGATTGCATCATTGAGGCCTATGAATAGGTTGAGATATGCACTCGATAAGATGGCTAAAGGCTTCACAACTTTCACTGGGCTAAAGGACCAAGAAGGGCTTTACAATGGCTAAGTGTGGGATCAACAAAGTAAACGAGAAAAATGCATTTGGACATGACCCAATATTGGATCACACACAAAAAACCATCAATATACACCAAAAGAATGCAAAGGACTCATAAATGACAATCACACCTCGAAACGACAACAAAGCAACACTTATCTCTAAGTGCGACAATTGAAACGACACATTACAACAATTAGAACACAAGTTATGACAATTATGACGATTATGACCAAACGGTGGGCTAAGTTGTATGAATGTGTCTAGCGCATATTCTAATTATATGTAAGACTATCTCATGTAGAAAAGTGCTCCAGAACTGAATTTGGTGATGTGCAAAGGTGTGACACGTGCACCATGAGGAAAACATAAAACAACACTTGCAAAATTCAAATGACCTTAAAAGCGACACATGCTAGAGCGAAGATAACATGAAAAAGACATTTATTAAAATAAAAGCAAGTCAAAACAACAACCGCAAATGTGAAAGAGAAACTTGTGAAAACGAATATCCGCAAAAGACAACAGTTGAGAAAAATCACCAAAATAGAAGTACAAAAGCAACAAAGTGAGGGGGACTTTCAATAAAAGTGTGCACTGACTGTTGACATGAGTCGAACATCGCATCGACACAACCTTGATGGATGGTGTTATGCCTGTCCAAACATGCATAAAGGAAGTGTTCTCATGAACCCATCGGAGACTGAGCATGTCTGTGCAAGTGACTTTACAGTTTCAAATGAGGAAGAAGACTTAAATACTTTGCAAAACATCAAATGACCATGGAGTAACCATAGAGAGACAGGTTGTGAGATCCTCAATAAGCTCCAAAATTCAAGCATGATTAAAATTTTGGAGGGTGTTGATCACAACGACAACAACTTCACAATTTTAGAATAGGCCTTCTAGAATTTAATTTAATTATCACTAATTATTAATCAAATGAGAGAGTTTTGAGTAGACTATTCTTAGCAGTAGTCATAGATCAAGGGTTAAGATTTTTTTTTTCACAAAATCGGTTGCTAGATGTATTCAAAAAAGTTGGGGGAGACTAAGCTTCAGTTTTACAAAGGATGAGCTCACAGAAATAGCTTGTGGCTATATTACATTATGGCAGTTCACAAAAATGCCTTTACTGTTCGATTGAAAGGTCCTAATACAAGTATAGATTCTGATAAATTGGGACAGCAGAAGTCTTATTTTGCAATACATCTAGTCGATGCTGATATGGCTGATCTGTCGGGCATTCGAGGCCTCGGGATGGCTGTCTACTGCTGCAACTCTGGCACTGGAGGAGCTGGTCCTTGGACCGTTTGAGCTGTTGATTTTTTCCATCATGAACTTGAGGATCTCAGCTGACTCTTGAATGTGTGCACAGGTATTTGAGCGAGCGCTGAATTGCTCCTGTAGAGAGGAAATGCGGTGTAGAAAAATATTGAGGTCAGCCTCGTATTTAGCTGTGAGTATCCTTATGGCGGCGTCAATTTTCTCATCTAGCAGGCGTTGATGAGTTCTGACTTGTTCGATCTCGGCTTGGAGGTCCCGGCAATGCAAGCAATCCTCGTTTCGATCCATAAGGAGAGCTTCAGCGCTAACTTGAGGCGACTTAGAAGAAGAGCACGCACTTACTGCAACTATAAATCTGAAAACAGTTCTGAGAGAGCTATCTACCTGAGAACCGGGCGCTCAAGCCGAACTGCTTAAACCACACAGAGAAAAACAGGGGGATAGAGGGACCAACAAGCAGGAGTAACTGAATCGAAGAGGAGGAAACGGTCTAGAGGAGACCTAGAGATAGAGGCGAGGCGAGGCTTACTGTGAACCACTACGAGGGAAGCGAAGGAAAATGAGCAAAGGGGAGAAGCGTCGTGGAGGTGAGGAGGAGGCTTGCTGGAATATATAGTGGGCAAACAGGCCCAAGAAGACGACCAGATCACAAGGAGGGAGCCAGGGCGATCACGGGTTTTTCTGTTCAAGATCCGATTTGCTGTGCCAATATCTCCAAAGATGTGATACGACTGTAAAGTTAGGGATTTGTTGCAATGCTTATCAGAAATCTTTTGGATTTGGTCAGAGTCCTTGGTGGCAGAGGCGCAGTTCATTGGTGGGAGTCGATTTGGAGCGATCATGAATATCAGGGGATGAATTGACGCAGGTTCGCATGGTTGCACAGGATACTTCCTCTTTCCCCAGAGCAGGCTTGGCTGGCTCTTTTTTTTGCGTCTTGGTTGTTGGAGCGAAGGACATGAAAGAATTGGTACTCCAAGTCCTGAGATAGCAGACTTTTACAGTGATTGATGATTTGATGTAGAAAAAGATTGGATGCTTGTCTATTGTTGTTCATTAAGCTTATTATGATGGCAGAATCACCAAAAATGAGGGCTTTTTTAATCCCTTGGATCTAAAGTTGAAGGATACCTTGGGAGAGGCCCAGAGCTTCAGCTCTGTTGTTGGTTAAATTTCCCAAACCCCATTCAAAAGAGGACACTGGTACACCTGAAGGATTGAGAATGATGCCCCCTGCTCCCGCTGCTCCCGAATTAGATTTAGAAGCTCCGTTAAAGAATAAGGAATGAGATTTCTTTGATTGGAGCCATTTACTGAATTCTTCCTTTGTTAGGCGAATTTTCCATTCAAGATTGTTGGCTTTACCTCTGAACTTGTTGATTTTTACTGTTGAAGTATCACTGGTCCTATCAATAACGTTCCAAATGAAACTTCGTTCCTCTGCCCATAGACTGGTGGGGTCAATTTTTTTTGTTGTCTTGGATGCTATGGTTTCCGAAGCCAGGCTTGATGCTTTCATGAGAATGTGCCTGGTTGTAGTTGTTTTATCTCGGAAGATCATGTTGTTTCGAGCAATCCATATACGCCACAGAACAGCAAAAGGGATGGCGTTCCAAATTCTTTTAGTTGGATTTTGCTTCACTGATTGCCAAGGAAAATTTCTCCTCCAGTTACTTAGAGCTTCATCAACTGAATGTTGAGAATTCCAAATGGGGTTGCAGAGGGAATGATGTTGTTCCAGCATGAGGCTGCAAAGGGACAGGAAATAAATAAGTGCTGTATGGATTCCTCTGCAACTTCACAATTGGGACATCTAGAGGGTCCGACAATGCCTCTTTTCTTGAGATTCTCTGCAGTTAGTAATTTCCCATGCAGGAGTGTCCACATGAAAAATTTGACTTTTGGAATTGCTTCAGCTCTTTTCAAAATCTTCCAGTGTGTCCAAACAGTAGTTGGGTATTCCTTGCTACTCAGATAGTTGTAACCTGCTTTGGTTGAATAATTGGTTCCTGTAGGATCCCATCGGAACTCATCCTTTTCACCTTTGATGGTGGGTGCAATATTGTGCAGGTGGTTGCAAAAAGAATTGAAGTTTCCTTTAAGATGGTGGGGGATGGGTGGAAATTCCCATCGTATCCAAACATTGGATGATACATTCCATTGTGATATTTGGCTCAGATTAGATATACCTTTCCTTTGTAAATAATGAATTATAGGATCCATACGTGGGAGACTATTTACGGGTGGGTTCCCCGTGATTTTATCTGAGCCAAAGTTCACCGTTTCACCTCCTTTTGGAACTTTGGAGACATTTTGCGCCATGAATGCAATGGCTTTTTTGCAAAGTTTCCATATCTTTGTACAATTTCTGTTGGGGATCTCGGAAGTGAGTATATGCAGCCTTGACTGATTGAGATATTTTGTCTCCAGGACTTTTTTCCACCAGGCTGTTTGATTGTCCAGAAGTCTCCAAATCAACTTCCCACCAAACGCTAAATTCATGAGAGATGGGGATCTTATGCCAAGACCTCCATTCTCTAGGCTTTGAATGACTTGTTTCCATTTTACTATGTTATATTTTTTCTTTTCATTCTTGCCCCCTTGCCAGAGAAAAAATTTGAGGATGCTATCCATTTTTCGGTGGAATGAAGCTGGGGCTTGTGCCAGGGAAAATTGATAGAGGGGAAGGGAAGAGAGGCCTGATTTTAGAAGCACCTGTCACCCAGCTAGATTGAGCCACAATGTTCCCCATTTCTGAACTTTCCTTTTCATTTTGTCTAATGTTAAATCCCAAACACCAGTCTGTGCATTCCCTATGCTTATCGGCATTCCCAAGTAACTAAAACAGTCCCAATTTAACTTGCAGGGGACACCAAAAATGTTGGCAATGCTGTGAATCGTTTGAGGTGAAGCATTCCATCCATAAATGCAACTTTTGAGGTGATTTATTTGACCTCCTGAATATCTCATAAATTTGTCTAGCAGGGATTTGAATCTTCTTGCTATAATGGTGGTCGCCCCCCCTAGCAATAGGGTGTCATCAACGAATTGAGAGTGATTTATGTTTTTACTGCCATCTTCAAACTTAATGCCCGTGATGACACCTGACTGCCTCTTTTGGTCAAGCGCACAGCTAAATGATTCTGCCATGAGGATGAAGAGATATGGGGATAAGGGACAACCTTGTCTTAATCCTCTTGAGGATTGAAAGGAAGGTCCAGGCCTTCCGTTAATGAGGGGAGAGATCCATGGGCCAGAGATACAGGCTCTTATGACATTAATAAGAAGAGGTGAGAAGCCCATCCTCTGAAGAACTGAAAATAAGAAAGAATGCCTTACCCTGTCAAAGGCATTGGCCAAGTCTAGTTTCAGAATATAACCTTTTTCATTCTTGCATGACTTGAATGCATGGCTTCTTGAACCAAAAGCATAGAATCTGAAATTTGTCTATTAGCCATAAAGCCTCCTTGGTTTTTAGAGATTAGCATCGGAAGAAGAGGTTTGAGTCGAGAGGCTATGATTTTAGTGAAGATTTTGTATGAAGAATTGCATAAAGATATAGGCCTAAAGCGAGAGAAATTGGAAGGGTGGTTCTCCTTAGGAATGAGGGCCAGATGGGTAGAATTTGTATATCCACCTATTTCTCCTTTTTTTTGGATCGACTTGAGGTATTTGATGAGATCCTTCTTTATCAGCTCCCAGTAGTCCCTGTAAAAACAAATTGGGAATCCATCCGGTCCAGGTGCCTTATTGGGCTGGAGGCTCCAGATTGCTTCCACTATTTCTTCCTCTTTTATTTCTGCTATCAGGCTTTTGTTCAGATCAGCTGTGACTTTAGTAGGCAAATGATGTAGCAAATCATCATAAGATTCTTCCTCCTTTGTTTCGGTTAAGAGGTCCTTAAAATGGTCTGTGGCTGCTCCTTTGATATCTGCTTGTTCAACATGTTGAGTCCTTGCGCTGTCTACAATGGCAGTTATGGTATTTCTGACTTGTCTTGCAGTGGCTTGTTTGTGAAAGAAGGAAGTATTCTTGTCCCTACTTTCCAACCATATTTGCCTTGATTTAATGCGCCACTTTTCTTCCTCCTCTCTTTTAATTCTGCTCAATTTATTGTACAACTCTTCTTCTTGAATCTTTTCATTTTGGCAATATTCCTTTTGTTCTATTGCACATTGAAGTTCTACAATTTTGGATTTGAGCTCACGTTTTTCCTTTTCAGGCTCATTATAGTGCGATTTGGCCTAAATTCTGAGCACTTTTTGCACATTCCTTAATTTATTCTCCCATATGAAACCTGGGGAACCTTCAATATGTTGTCCCCAGGTGTGTTGGATGATGTTTCGGGCTACTTGATAATCACTCCAAATGTGATTATATTTCAATGGAAGTAGACCGAGGGGACAGTGAGTATCCAATGCTAGAGTGATTGGGTAGTGATCTGAAGCAGCAAAGGGCAAGATGGAGGAATTGACAATTGAAAAAGTTGATAGGAGGGAGATATTGACCAAGAACCGGTCCACCCTCTCCATGATATTGTTGTTGCCCAGCTTACGATTGCTCCATGTGTACTTGCGATTTTTTGGAGATATATCTATCAAGTCACCAGTGTGCATTATGTTTTCCATTTGGTTTCTGAAAGGATCTGGCAGAAATTTTCCCCCACACTTTTCATTGGCATGCAAAATTAAGTTGAAGTCACCTCCTACTATGATGTTGTTGTTATCTTCTTCCATAATGTGTTTACTGAGAGCTTCCCAACAAATTGCTTTATCCCTGTAATGATTAGGTACATAAACATTAAAAATGACAATCTGTTGATTGCTAATGCTATTTCTCAGAACTGTTTTTATCCAATGCTGTTCAATTAGATCAGCTTCACTATTCCATTCATTTTGATTCCAGATGGTTGTAATTCCACCAGAAGCCCCTCAAGCTTCACATATGCTTCCTTTATAACATTTATACTTTTCAATGATCTTGTTGATTCTTGGTTCTCTTTGCTTTGTTTCCTGCAATAAGATGATGGATGGTTTCTCCTGCGCTATAAGATCTTTTAGAGCATTGGTTTTGGAGGGGTGCCCAAGTCCCCTGCTGTTCCATGAAAGTATTTGATCATTTCAGACCTGTGGTTCGAGGAGGTGCTCTGCCTCCCTTGTCTCTGCTTGCTACTTCTTGATCTTTTCTGCCCTGAATGTAAGATTCTATTGGATTCTGCAGACCTAGGGCTATATCTTTCTGCGCGTTCTCATCCCTATGCTGTTTTGAGGTCTTTCTGCCCGGCTTCTTTTGACCATCAAAGGAAGATCCCTGGTCCTTGGAGTTACTGCGAGTGATTCTAGGAGGGAGGGGGTCTGATAAAAGGGGAGGGAGGGCAGTCATAGAATGAGGGGAAGAGGGATGTTCAGGAGGATTCGAAGGGGTAGGATCATCTTCAGGGAGGCAGAGAACATGGAAGGGATTGGAGGATGGAGGAGATTGAAGGGATTTTTCCAATCCAGGGGATTGAGGTTGATGAGGAGGGGTAGGAGGAGGAGATGGGATTTGGGCGGAAGGGTTAAGAGAGGAAGGTCCAGGTTCATTGGGTAAAATGGGGCTAGGTGCTGATTTTTTCCTTTTTACCACTTCCCATTGTTGTTCTTGAGTATTGTTATCCACATTAATGAGCTTAGTACAACGATTAGCAAAATGACCATACTCGTGACATACCTTACACTTGAAGGGGATCTGTTCGTAATCGAGCTGTTGTGTGTGCGACCATTCATCAACTTTGAGCTTGATGGCTTCTGGAAGTCCTTTGCCTAGGTCAACCTCGACACAGATACGGGCACATGCCTACATGTTGTCTCTTGGCTCGCTCCTGTCAATATATTTGCCGACTGCATTTCCAATGGCGCCTACAGATTCATCTCCCCAGCAATGTAATGGGAGATGGGGGAGGCGAACCCAAACAGGAACCGCATTAGGAATATCAAGCTCTGGATTGAAATCTGGCATCCATTTGTTTAAGTACAGACCTCTGAAGTCCATAAAATATGGCCCATTGCGAAATATCAGGTCCTTGTCGTTCTTTGTCTTGAAGTGGAAGGTGAAGTATCCCTTCCCACAGAATCTAATAGCAATTTTCCCTTGTATTTTGTCCGCCCAATTTCTTTTCACCCACCTCAGAACAGTTTTTGGTGAGGGCCAAAGGCCTGTGAATTGCCCTATCAGACCCTTTTCTACCCAAGCAAGTGCAATCATTCTAGGCAAAGTAGGAGGAAGGGAGACCTCTTACAATCCCTCTATTTTTTTTACGAATTTAGAAATGGCAGGGCGAGCTCGTTGGGGTGGCAAAGAGTTTATGAGTGTTGAGAAAGCCAGTTGCTGAGCGGCCTCCTCCGGTGGAGCCTCTAGAGGGGCCATCTGGAGAGAATCAAGCGCGAACCAGAGCGCTGTTGATGGCGGCCGTAGCTGTTGCAGAGCACGCGCGTGCTAGGTCAGGATGGATCAAGGGTTAAGAACTTAAGATTTATCTCTAAGTTAGTTAGCGCTTTTAATTAATTCATCTCAAACTAATTAATTAAAAGGAAGGTCATATCAACATGTGTCATATTGGGAATGTGGTATTAATAGTCCATGGTATTGGCCCATGGCAATGTAACAAAGGCTATTTACAAGCTAAGAATTTTCATGGTAAAGTGGGGGTGAATTCCATGATTAAGAATATTATTACAAGTTTTTTTAAATGCATATATGTTTAAGTCATATAGAAATTTTTTTTATAATTAATAATAATAATATAATAAGAATAATAATTTAAAATATTTATAATTTATTTAATTTTTATGATTTTTCTTAATTTTGGTAACGTGAGATGTATCATGGGATGATTCTTATAATGCCTTGATGCCTATTGACATTTACCAACCATTTAATTTATATGAACATGCTAATTTTAACTTTTATGCATTTGATATTCTCTACACACCCAAGAAGTTATTATCATATCAAATATTAGTGATGCTATATTTCATGTTTTATATTTGATATATGTTTCAAATTTCATCTTACTTTTCAATTTATATGAAAAATGGCTACTATTTTGTTTAGAGTCTTGACTAATGGGGAATGGATATCACATAATTACTTTCTAAGAAGGCATGGGATATTTTGGAGATGACATACAATGAAAGGGGGAGAAACACCATTCAACATCAAGCTAAATTGTAGAACATTACATAGTTGATGAAACGACTGTTGTAACAAAACAAGTTGAAGATTTTGATATTGCAAAAATAATCAGAGAAGTTGTGGAAGAGCCCACTAAAGCAGAAAGAAAAATGAGACATGGAGCTTATAGTTGTCTTGAACATTGTAGAGAAGTTTATTGAGGAAGTTGTGGAAGAAAGAAGTAAATTTATATAAGATGAAGAACAGGGCAATAGTGAAGAAAGTGAAGCGCACTATGTAGATATCCATGGGATGATGAGATCAAAAGTTGAAGAAAAAAGAAATTATCTTTGCAATAATAACAAATTGTGAGCATAATCTAGTAATAGAATTTGTTGAAGACGTGGAGGTTGTAGTGAAAGTTGAATTAGCATTTCTAAAGAAGTGGTTTGCGAAACCTAACTATGATGAAGGTGAAAGTGGGTATGAAAAGTTATCATAATTGCAATAAAAGAAGCAACAAGAAATAAAGAAAACTGTTAGAGTTGTTGATGTCGTTGCGATAGAGGAAGAGGAGATGAAAACAATTGAAGATGTTGATAGTGATCTTGCAGAGGGTGACAAAAAATATCAATTACTAGTGTTGAAAGAGAAGTAGATAAATAAGACAAGGAAGATGAGAAATTATAGAAGAAGAAGAAGACCACAGTGAAGCTAAAGTTGAAGAAGAAGAAAAGGTATGCAAAACATAAATTTGGGGTAGAAAATAGAAGAATCTTGTTGGGCATAGAGCTAAGGATAAGGTGTACTAGCATGTAGAGGTAAAGAAAGTAAAAGAAGTTTGTTGTAAGCTTAATTGGATTTATACAAGTAGGCAATCATGATATGAATTTTGTAAGAACTTTTGGGGATAGTAATTGAGGGGAAATGTTGGAAAATTATAATTACTCTCATTAACTATTTTTAAAGAACTCTAGTAGAGTCTCACTTGGGCTATGCATGTAGATGTATGTAGAAAAGTCTTTGTATGCATGTAGAAAGCTCTCAAAAAGCTAATATTATCTATATTGGCTATTATTAGCAAATCAAAATCCATGGGCAAGAGAGAATGAAATCCAATAAAACAAAAAAAACAGAGTTGCAAATAAAAATGGACAGCATGTAAAAGGAAAAGGAAAACAAAGAAGAGGAAAAACAAGATTATTTAAAAGAGAAGGAGATATTTAGGGAAATATATATGGAAAATAGAAAAGAGGAAGAAGAGGTGAGATTGAAATCTAGAAGCCTTTGGCTCAACGCATGGGACAAAAACACAGCCTTCGACAATACAATGAAAATAAGAAGAGTAGGAAATCAAATTGATAAAATCCAAGTTGATGGGAAACAGATCAAAGGAGCAGAGGAGCTTAAAAAAGCAGTGCATAACCATTTCAAAACCTCCTCACAACGAGCGAAGACACAACGGATCATGAGAGCTTCCTTTAGCACACACAAAAAAATAAGAGAGGAACATAATTTAGAAATAAACAAAGAAATCTCAGAAGAGGAAGTAGTTGCAGCCATATGGGGCCTCCACCCAAACAAGGACCCTAGGCCAGACGGTTTCACAATAGCATTCTACAAGCAACATTGGAATATTATAAAAAAGGATTTCCTAAGAATGGTAGGAAATGTATTAAAAAAAAAAGATGGGAAGCAATACAAAATCCTCCTATTTGGTTCTAGTCCCAAAAGAACCCAATCTATCCACCTTTAATAGATTTCGTCCTATCTCCCTCTATAACTCCTCCTACAAGATTATTACTAAAATAATTGCCAACAGAATCAAGAAAGTGCTCCCGGAGATAATATATGAAATTCAGGGAAGTTTTGTGCCCAACAGGCAAATTATTGACAATGTAATTATTGTACAGGAAGCCATCCATACAAGCACGCAAGGGAAAGAGAAAGGAATCATTATAAAATTAGATATAGCAAATGCCTTTGATAGGGTCAGCCTTCCATATCTAATGGCAGCACTCCAAAAATTCGCATTCTCTCAAGATATAATAGAGGTCATTCAGGCCTGCATTTCGGCCCCATGGATTGCACCTCTTATAAATGGAAGAACAAGTGAATTCTTCTAGAGCACAAGAGGTCTCAGACAAGGGTGCCCACTTTCTCCTTTTCTCTATATTATAATGGTTGAAACTTTAAGCAGAGCCCTAGAAAAACAAAGGAGAGAAAGAAGTATTACAGGTCTCCAAATAACAAGAGGAGTCAAAAGCATTAACCATTCCCTTTTTGCGGATGATACCCTCTTGTTGGGAGGGCCTGAACAATAATCACAAGAAGATTCAAAAAAGTCCTAGAAGACTTTGTTCAGGTCTTAGGGGGGCTTCTAAACAACTCAAAGTGCAGAATATATGGTTGGAACACTCCCTCCAGATTTACGCAAAGGATTTCGCAAATCCTAGAATCCCTACTCAGGAAAAATGGACCCATTTCTTCTATCTGGGGCTCCCTATATCCAAAGAAAGTATGAAGGCGGAATTGTGGAGCAAACAGATTGAAAAAATGAAAGATAAAATTCAAAATTGGGGTATGATGTGGCTAAATATGGCAGGCAGGGTGATTTGGATAAAATCATTACTCTTGGCACTCCCAATCTATCAATACGCAATAATTCTGGCACCTACAAGTGCACACAAACAAATGGAACTAATAATAAGAAGTTTATTATGGCAAAGAGGGAAACAAGAGAACAAAAAATTCAATTTGGTCAAGTGGGAGCAAGCTACATTACCATATGAACAAGGAGGCTTATCAAAAAGACTCCCTAGCTTAATGAATGTTGCTTTGAGAATGAAAATAATATGGATTATGATAATAGGAAAGGAGAGATGGTGGAAAAAAACTCTTGCCACAAAATACATGGACAAATCTAGAACAAAGTTATTGAATGAAAATATTCCCATAAGGTCGTGCACTCAAGTAGGGAACCTTGTGAAAAAGACAATTCCACTATTCAGAAAACATATCTATAAAATCCCAGGCAATGGGAAAACGGTCTCAATATGGGAGGATAAAATTATGGGAAAAGAACCTTTAAAGTTTCAATTAGAACTTGAAGGCATTCAAAACTGGATGAAAAAAAGAGGCCTTAACACACTTCACTCAATCTCTATTTGGGATCAGTGAGTATAGCAAGAATGGAAAAATATAATAAACCCACCAAATATGAAAGGTAAATGGGATAGATTAAGGCAACACCTCAAAGGAGCAGCACCCACAAGCACTGAGGAAGAAGATGCATTTGTTTGGGATCCAAGCGGAGGAGGATACACAGTGAAAACAGGTTATAAATCCCTCCAAGATCACCCAAATCAACAAGATTGGTGTCTTTGGAAAACAGTAAGGAAGACTAAAATTTTACCTAAAATCAAGATATTTATTTGGACACTCCTAAAAGGCAAAATCGTAACCTTTGAAAATCTCCAAAAAAAAGGCTTCCATGGTCCCTCTAGGTGTTCTATGTGCCTGAAGGAAGAAGAGACCATCCGGCACCTATTCCAAGACTACAAGATAGCTAAAGAGCTGGAAATAGCTCTCAAGTCCCCTTGAAATCAACTTAAATTTTGCGTATCCCTTTCCAGAATTTTTTCAAGCTTGGGAGAAGTAATACCCCTACTCAACAAAGAACAAGGTGACAATTAAGAGGGTCGGGAAATGCCTTTTAGCAGTCCTGTGCCGAAAAATATGGTTGACAAGAAACAAAAGTATTTTCAAAGACCAGACCCCATGAATAGGGAAAATATTATCCGAAACTTGGGCTTAACATCTGAAATCTTAAATACAAAAGGCACTACAACAATGGACTATAACATCCTACAACAAGAGGAGAAAGATTGGATCAGGAAAGCTATAAGAAAAGACAATGGGAAAAAAGGACACAAGAAAACTCCTTCAGCTCAGAGTTGGAGAATTAGGCTAAATGAAGAAGAATTTGCAAATTGGAAAAAAAAACAAAAATGATACCACCTCTTCTTCGATGGGGCATCAAAAAAAATCTTGGGAAAGTAGGTGCAGGAGGAATTATAATCGATCCTGATGGGAAAGAGATAGTTTCATATGAATGGAGTCTGGGAGAAACATCAAACAACAAAGCAAAAGCGTATAGTTTGCTAATGGGATCAAGAATAATTAAAAAGAGAGTTATTCGAGATCCAATCATAATAGGAAACTCAGCTATTTTATAAAGGCAATGGCTAGAAACAAAAGCCCCAACAATTTATCCATAAACAGAATATATAAGAGGATAAGAACTAATATGGAAGGTTTTAGGAGTGGTGACTTTCAAACATGTCCTAAGAGAACACAATCAAATGGCTGATAAATTTGAAAAGCAAGCAGTTCAAAGAATAGAAGGAACCACATGGGAGAATGAAGACATATACCACACTTCAGTTCCATAGACCAAATCAATTGTCATGAATCAAGATTTTCTTTTAAAAAAAAAGAGTGAAAACTTTCAAAACAATCTCAAAAGGACAACGAGAAATCATCGAGAAGATATCCTTGTAGGAAATATTAGATGGAATTCATGAGATATCAAGCAAAAAATCTGGGGGAAATCAAAATCCTTATCCAGTCCAAAGAGCAAGGACGATTGTGATCCTACTCCAATGAATTGCGCAACAAAATGTCTCATCCTGGACAGGTATCGTAGCAGCTCTCCTCCCTTAAAGCCTAAACCTCCCAACACTGCTCTTTTTTGTGTTACTATTAACCGAATCCAAAAAACTTTGCCCCAGTCATCATGCAATGCATTCAAAATCTCTGCAAAATCTCCCCCCCTGAGCCACCATCTGATCTATTCTCCTAGCATCCTCTTTCAAAATAATCCTCATCAGGAGACTTGCATTAGCTCTCAGATAAAGAGGCACACAAAAATCTTATCATACCCGCACCTCCATCGCCCTCTCATTCACCATTATGATCCCTTCACTCCATTAATCACAGTTAGCAGCAGACACATTGCAAGCTTGCCAATCAAGCGGTTTCATAATCCCCCTCCTCTCGCACTCCATACATTCCTGACCTCCCTTCCCATTAAATCTCTATCAGTTATCCTCTACTCCGTTTTCTATTACTCACCACAGGAAGAACAACATACCTCAAATATAGTAGTCACTTTAATCCTAGAACTTAATAGAACAGTGCACAACAAAGGCAATAAAAGGAACACTCCAGGTAACAGAAGGCACAGGAACAACAAATATCTCAAAAATTCAGAGAAGTAAATAAGATGGAAATCAACCCAATCGAAAAAGCTGCAAGGAACGACGGATGTGCAACATGTAAGGCAAATAAATTTTTGATTAGCAGATTCCAAGATGCTCTGCAAGACATCAAGTCGGAAATGAAAATGGAGTTCAGTTATCAAAAGACAAGCATGGAAAGCCAGAAAGCGGAGATATTGGCACTCAAGAACAAATGCGTGCACTTGGAGGAAGTAGTGGCATATATCAAATCCACCACCATGAGCCAAGAAGGAGAAAATTCAGTCCATCAAGGCAAGAAGGAGCGTTCCTCCCAGGAACAGTCAGTTCATAAACCATGAAAAACAACAAGTATCTCAATGTTTTGTAAATTTATATTACTTGCAGGCCAATATGTAAGGCAGTATGCCAGGATAGATATAGGATCTATAGAATTTTGCATTTTAAGCTTAGAAATAGGGACTATGCTCCCAATACACGTATACCGCTTGAATCTTATCTTCACCGAATGTAATAGGAGCATGCTCCATCTCATCTTTTTTTTTTGGTATATAACCACTATCTGACCTTGTCAAAAAAAAAAAAAAAAAAAAACTTAGTGTAAGCTTTGTATATATCTATTATAATAATTTGTGCTTCCCTCCTCTATCCATAAAAAGAGGGACATCCTAATCACCCAAAAAAGATAATTTATATAATATCCATTGCATACAAAGTTAAACTTTGCATACATTACCATGTCTCTTGCTCAATAAAATGATATAAGCAATACTAACTATTTCTTTAATCTAACTCAACCTTTATCTATAAACAAAATAAATAATTACACATATAAGTTTTGGAATAGGGTTTTCATAATTTTAATTTAACTATCAATGATTAATCGGTAGATGGTAGGGATTTAACCTCTATAGAACATCCTTGGAAAATTTTTAGTGGTAATCAAGTTAAAGGGTTAAGAATTTTTGGGCATGTCCTATTGATAACCATTATCTTGGCCCATGGTGTTTTCAGAGAGTCTACTTCTCCATCGTAAAGTGGGGATGCATGGTTACATGTAGTTTTCAATGTATATATGTTTGACTCTTATATTAACTTTTTTTTATAATTAACAATAATTATGTTGCTAAACATGTCTCTTTTGGAAAAGGGCTTCCAAAATTTTAATTTAATTATCAATAATTATTAGGTGGATGGTAGAGATATAATCTCCATAGAATATTCTACATTATTCTTAGTAGTATACACAAATGCAAGGTTGAGATTTATTTCCAAAGTAGTTTTGATCTTTCCTTTTAAATAAACTCATTAGCTTTAAACAAAATGTCATATGAACAAGTTTCACATGAAATGAGTTACGGTTTTTTTGCCATGTGATATTGATAAGCCATGGTATTGGCCCATGGTATTTGTAACAAATCCTATTTACAGATTAAGAATCTCCAATGATAAAATGGGGTGAATCTGATCTCATATATAAAATGGGGTGATAATCTCCATGGTTTCAGAATCTTGTCATATATATATTATATTTTATTTATCAATAATAATAATTATTATTATTTATTTAATAAAGCTATAATTTAGTTAATTCTCATGGTTTTTTTAGCAACTTGAGATGTTCTGATAATTATTGTCAATAATGCCTATAAACATTTCCTATCTATTTAATTTATATGGTTGCAATGGTAATAATTTAAAATAGGTTATAATTACGCAGATATGCGTGTCTATTTTGGAATAAAGCTTCATTAGTTTTAATTTAATTATCAAGAAATTTTACCTGCATGGTACAGGTTTAACCTCCACAAAATATCCTAGAATATCTTAGTAATATGCACAAATAAAAAGTTGAGATTTATATCCAAAGTAGTCATGCCTTTTTCCCCATTTAATTAAATCGATTAATTAAACAAAATGTCATATTAACAAGTATCATATGAAATTTGTGCTTTTTTGGGCGTGTGAGAGCACTAAAATAACATCTATAAAAGTTGATATGCACATTGTAATGTTTGAATATAATTCAAATTACAAAAGGATCAAGATCAAGCTCTAAAAGCAAGAAGCCGACTTGGGAAAGAGATTTATAATATGGGTCAATCCAAGATATAGAATGTAAGTAGTAAAACAAACATGTCATCATCCATTAGATGTATCTCTCCTAACATCCAAAGTCGAGTGGAGGACGCTGAAAATAGAACGTTGTGGGCTATGGGGAGGGGGATCTAGATTATGTACTATGTTGATGCTTGGAGGAGGTAGCACATTACTAGAGTATAGACAATCTCCTTGAATTGTTGCTATGGGGTTGGATTAGAAATGTCACTAAGGTCTCTATGAAGTATGTTTGGTCTCTTGGGAGCACCATAGACAAGTAAGTAATCCTTTGAGTGGAAACAGTCTCAGAGGATGATGAATGGTATGAGACTAGGGTCTGAGGGCCTCCTAGATGTAAGATTCCAAGCATGTGTATTCAAGGTACACAAATAAATTGAAGAGAGTATGACACCCTATGAATAGAAAATGAAACCACCCTATAATCTAAGAGTAGATTGGGACATAGAAATGGAGTGCTTCTTAATCTCAACCTCATGAAGATATTAATATTAGAAAATATTGTTAAAATAACCAATTTAGTGGTCCTCCTCTACCCGAAGTCCATGGGAACCCATTCTAAATTATCCTAAGGGAATGTAAAAAAAGCGCATTTTATACCAAAGTTCATGCTAAGGTCAGACAAGAAGTCTAAACCTCAACTACAAGAGTTCTCAGCGAAGAAGGCCATCTTCAGATGTAACCCCCTTGACAATTAATCCAAGTGTAAATAAACTTCTTGTATATGCCATCCTTTATTATCTTATTCAATTGTTGTCTAATAAGTTGGAGGAAGACAAGACCATCTAAGAAATCTCTGAATGGAGGGAGTTCATCCATTTGAATTCCCACAAACTCAAAATGATGTGAGATCATTAGAAACCAACATTAAGCATGGCTTGAAGGTTTAGTAGAAGAAATTATCTGGAAAGAACAATAGGATAGGTGGAAATAATGGTCCTACCCTTTATCCAAGTCGATGAACCTCTTGACATAATGTAGAAAGGAGACAACATTCAACACCACCTCAAATTATAAAGAATGATAACAATGCTTTATTCAGATTATGTTTTCATGGACTGGTTATTTGCATATAATCATGTGTAAGAGAAGAAAGGTTTGTACTCTCTTAGCCAAGGTCCAATATCTAGCAAATAATACCCATATATCTCTAAACCATATAGAACAATGGACCAAATAATGAATCCATGAGGATCATATTAGACAATATGTCCCAAAAATGGAGCCAAAATTAGTATCTCTCAAGGAGTACCAAGGATTTGTAATACTTGTTTACTTGGGGATAAAGAGAAATTCACCCTTAAGTATGTGTAGGTGTTGGTGATCTCAAACTATCTCCATGCCTTTGAGAAGATCTCATTTGACCTATTGAATGTCACAACCTTGTTTTTTCCCAAGTTAACCATTAATTATCAAAGGTCACTAAAAAGGGGTAATGCATCCAACTTTCTCTAGAATCCTTTTGGAGATGAGTCCAAGAGCACTACATAATTAGCAAAAAGTAGGATATATATCAAAACCCAGTGGAAGAAGCACCCATCATTGTCATAAATATGTTCATGAAGGAAGGACTTCAACTCATGAATATAGATAATAAAAAGGTGGTGATAGAGGGCATCATTACTTGACCCCAATAGTACTCCTAATAAAATTTGACATGTCATGGTTGTGTTTAGACAATCACTGATTGACTCATATAGTTACATGATGGTAGTCAATAGGGTATTGTATATGTTAATATCTTTGAGCCTCTATAATAATGCCTCTTCAGGGGCATAATCAAAAGCTTTTAGAACATATAAATATTCATAATAGACCTCCGAAGAGTGATGTTGTACCTCCTCCATGATGGCCTGGAGTGTAAAATTATGGTCAATGATCTGTTTAGCATGAAGACCATGCTTGAAGAAGTCTTCCTCATAGTACTCTTTTTATGTTGCCTTACTAGTATTCACACCCAAACAACCTATATAATGTCACAGTATGAGAATAAGTATCATGAAGGGGTAGTAGAGGTAACTTGAATGTGGGACTACCTAGGGACATAAAAAAGAGTGTAGGTACCAAAGAACACAGATCTGGGATCAAGCTTAGGTGGGAGAGGGGAATGGTGGGGGAATATGGTGCACCAAAAGTTTTTTTTGGAGGGGGATGGATGAAGGAAGAACATAACTCCCATCTCATCTAAGATATGAAGAGGGATTTCTTGCGATGAAAGAGGCAATGATAGGAAGCCTTAAAATTGAGGTGGGAAATGTGATGATGAACAATACCAAAGTGGGGAATGGAGAAAATCACATTCCTTATCATACCACTAATCCATGGGGTGGGAGCCAAGCTTTGGGGAGGAGGAGGTGGCCTAACTAGAGTCTGGGTAGGATTTAATCACTTCCTCCCAAATGGTGGAGGAGAGGAATGCATGCTTGAAAAAATAAAAATCAAAGGAAGTGAATTTGGACTTGAAGGGGAGAGGACATATGTGAATGCGTTAATGTTCTCCATGTCAAATAAAATAGTAATACAAGATGGGCGCAATGGGGGAGGGAACCTAAGGGATGGGGATTTTGAACTGAGTAAAGAAGGAGAGAAGATAATTTTGGTAATCTCCCTAAGTGCCTTGAGGGCTGCACTTTGTTGAAGTACATTATAACATTTGAAATGTAGGTATGGAAGGTAACACCTTTCGAGTGTCTTTTTTTGTCACCCAAACTTGGCAATATCTTGACTTTAGGTTGAGAATGGAGAAATATTTCACTCTAGATAGATGTCCAAGCAAATATTTGATTTTAGGAACCACGTACATCTATTCTTGATGTTTATCATATTTAGGTCACAATATTTTCAATGTTGTTCAATATACCAAACAAAGTGGTCAACAATCCTTTCCAAAAAAGTTGCAGGAGTGAAGGAGGTATCAAAAAACAATGTAGTGGCATCCATAGGCAGGATCTCCAGCAAGCTTGCCATTATTGTTTTGGAAATCACACCTTGTTTTTTTCCCTAGATTACAGTGATATTTGGCTTGCAATCTCTCCATGTTCAATACAGTAATCGGGAGTCTCCCTTGGTCCTTATTTTCACCCTCACCTCCATCGGAACTAGGATTGAAGTTCTTTGTTATATCCTATGGTTCTATCAACACGTCATTTGCTAGTATAAATTGGTTCCATGATTTTCACTTCCTCCAACAGTCAGTCTTAGCTCGTATTTTCCATGTGTGTGTTGTTCCTCCACTGATTGTGATGAACCACCAAAGAGAATTTTGTACATGAGGTAGAGGAGGTCGGTGACATATTTCCATGGATAGAACACATTATAGGACTATGCCTTTAGCCTATAGTTACCAGTCTCACATGCCACCTAATGTTTAGGCCAAAATTCACGAGGTTGAAGACGAATTTAAGGAGGAATGACAGAGCATTTTGGCCTAGGACAAGATGGACAACTTGGTTGCTTTGATCCGAGACACGGGAAACACCAAAGGCCACCAAGATCATTACTTATATATGGATGATTTATATTTACATATCAATATCTTGATGGGAAAGGTCTTGGTAGACAAGCAACATTCCAAGGTCATTGTTCTACAAAAATTGAATGAACGAACGCGCTTCTTCTTGAAATGGAAGGAAGGTTGTAGCACCTCAAACTAGGATCAACCCTAGGTCCATCAATGTTACCCTCTAGCAAACAGGCTAACCATCCCATTGACTTGGATACATCTTTGTCTACATGATTATTAGGTTTTTATTTGATAGTTTTGTTATGATGTTTAGTTTTTTAGTGTAACACCCTCCTCCCACATTTACCCAAGTAACCGACCAACGAGCGTAAAAAAGTGATGAAGAGTTACTATGATATGATTCAAATCCCTATGTGTCAGTTAAAGAAGTAGAATCGACGAAACACAACAAAACAGACCTTACAGACCTACTATAGAACCCCTACGAGCCATCCTAACCTTCGAGGTGACTAACCCTTGAGACAAACTGACTTTTCACTACATTAATCCCCCAGTCGCTCCCACAACATGGGTATGCTTGTGACTGTGGACTTTCCCAAGCAGTTATGTGCCTGTGACTCTGAATTTTGTGCCACATTTTAGGCACAGGGCTCAAGTCACTAGTACTTAAAGCAATTAATAGTGGAATAATGATACAAAAGCAATTAATTGAACAAGTACTTGACTGGAACCCTACTAGCCACGACATGCATTTTGTCAAACATGTCACAAATATTCATTCTACAGGTTTAAATAACATATCTGAGCATAGGGGTCTCCTACTTATCTGAGAATCACTAACAAGCATTGATGCCTCATCACAATAATTGCATTAGCATCTATTAAGTCACATATTCATTATACATTTAGTGATTAACCAAAACATGATGAGAGCCATACATTTTCACTATCATAAAACTCATTTATTGCTAGCATATAACCGACAGAAATATCAAGGATATAACAACCATATAAGACACATATAAACAAGTATATTTACCCATAGAATACCAAGGAGAAGGAGAGCTCTTATTGATGATTGCATAGGCTGACCAGGTATGTGACTTCCACGAACCACTGGACCGTAGACTAGGTTGAACCAAATCTTTCTTTCAACCAGTCATCCTCGTGCCATATTCCAAGCATGAATGTGGAATCTCATAAAAAGATCAATAAAAAGCATCCAAGGCTTCCAGAGAACAAACCACCTCATTTCTCAACTAGTGATTCCACCTCACAGTCAGACATCACTAACCATCACCAGGTTCGTCTCTACCCAAGTTTTCTAGGGCTCTAGATTGTTTGTTCCAACTAGGGTTTCCAAGATTAGTAACTCAACCCACAACTTCCATCGGGCTTCCAAAGCATTTGTCTAACCAGGGCTTCCAGAACTAGTAACTCAAGCCAACAAGGGCTTCTAGAATGTTTGTCCAACCAAGGTTTCCAAGACTAGTAACTCAACCCAAGTTGTTATAGGGCTTTTAGAGCGTTTGTCCAACCAAGGCTTCCATGAACTAATAACTCAATCCATAGCCAAAGGCACAAGGAAACCAACCAGAAAACAAAAGTAAAAGAAACGACTCCATGGATATCCAGGAAATAGAAAGCCTAGGCAAATCCACTGTCAATCCAGGAAATCCTCCATGCCAATGACTGATCATAACCAAGAAACCACATGCATATGCCAAGCATGCTAAAAATAGTGAGGAAAACATACACGCAACTCGGTACCTACAAACGAAACCCATTGTAGTTGTTGATCCCGATGTCCTCTTGCGCTTTCTTGATCTTCCTTTGCCTTCTTGATTCTAAACTCCAATTATGCCACACACCTCCAAGAAAACTCTAAGTGTCCAAGAGTATGAGAGACAGAAAATAGAGAGAGAGAGCTCCTAAACTAAACTAAAAAAGGTCTATGAACTGATCCTCAGAAGCCTTTTTATTAATGAGGCCTCTACTTTCTTCATTTTCTATTATTTTCCTTCATTTTCCTCTTCACATGCAACTTGTGACCTTTCACCTCCCTTTTCTCCTAATTTCCTTTATTTTCATAAATAAAATGTCAATACATGTCTCATGCCTTTTCCATTCACTTTTCCAATTTCCTTAGCCATTAATCACAATTGATCCACATCACTATTTTTTTCCCTACATTCAGCTTGGAATCTATGTCCCATTACCAAGATCTTATTTTACCATTATTAATTTTTACATGCATTTTTTACCAAGGCTGTTACAAAACCGGCCCCCTTGGGGGAACACCACCCTCGGTGTTCAACAACACCTACAACCACAAGACTACTTTAAGCAAAAAATATTGCCCATGGAGCTTTACAACTTAGCTCGTTACAGTATTTACAATGATTAACATGTTGAGAAGCAAACCAACATGACAACATATCAACATGACAATTATAACAACATGACACCCAAATCGCTTATTGGAGCTTTATAACATAGCTCATGGCAATATTTACATTCATATACATATGTACATATACCAAAACATATACAAAAACATTCGCTCAACTAGCAAAAAGAGAAGGATACATAGATTGCATCTCATCTGCCACCTCCCCTGTAGCTTCAACGGGCCCAAAATGCTTCTACTGCACATTAACTTGCTTGCTCACTCAGTTCTAGAGTATGAGCATCTTTCTCTACAAAATTCACTAAGGTTTTGGCCAGAATTCTCCTTTTGGCTCCACCTGCAATACTAACCAGTGAATCACATGATGAACATCTTTAACATACTTCTTAAGCAATGACACATGGAAAACATCATGGACTTTCATTGTTGTTGGTAGTTGAAGTTGATGGGCTACTCGCCCAATCCTCTCAAGAATCCTGAAAGGTCCACAAAATCAGGGTGACATCTTGGCACATGTTCTAATCCGCAAGGAGCTCTTCTTCGGCTTGATGCGCAAGTACATCTGCTCCCCAACCTGAAACTGCTTAAACAACCTATTCTGATATGCATAACTCTTTTTCCTGTCATGTGCTTCTTTCTGATTCTTCTAAATTACCTACAGTTCCTATTCCATTTCTTCCAACATGTATGGTCCAATCGACAACTTATTAACTAGATCACTCCAACTAATAGGATTATTACAACTCCGCTCATAGAGTGCCTCAAAGGGACTCATCCTCAAAGATTCTTGATACCCATTGTTGTAAGCGAACTCAACTAGTGGAAGATATTCTTCCCATTTCTGCTATTGATGCATCACATACATCCTCAACATGTCCTCCAATATCCCGTTGACCCTCTCTGTATGTCTATCTGTCTGCAAATGATAAGTTGTGTTGAAGGCCAATTTTTTACCTAATCCCGAAAATAACTCCTTCCAAAACTTGGAAGTGAACTTCACATCCCTGTCTGACACAATATTCTACGGAACACCATGCAATCTCACCACATCTCTGATGAAGACCTATGCTACTTCATTCGCTGAGTATGTAGACTTCATTGGAATGAAGTGTGCTACCTTCATAAACCTTTCCACCATAGCCATGATGGAATCATGCTGCCTAGATGTCCTCGGAAAACTTGTGATAAAGTCTATGGAAATTACATCCCATTTCCACCCTCGAATCAGAGTCGACTGTAGTAGTCCACCTAGATGCTTAAACTATGCCTTCACCTCCTAAAAATCCAAGCACCTAACCACGAACTCTGCCACATCTCTCTTCAAATTCATTCAATGGTAAAACTTCTTCCCCGTCATCAGTGTCTTCTGATATCCTGGGTGACCTGAATACAATTTTGTATGAAACTCCCTCAAGATTTCCTTCTTGAGCTCACTGATGTCTGGCACACATATCTTGTCTCTAAACCTAACCAATTCATCTGGCACGAGACAATAGTCCACATCTCCTGCACCTGTACATGCACCTGTATCTATACCTACTTGGACATGTACATGCACCTACACATGTACTTGTACCTGTACTTTGTTGTAACCTGTGCCTGAGCTCCATGTACCTATTATCCTGTTGACATTCCTATAAGATCTGAGCCTGTAAATCTATCCCATAAGAACTAATAGTTGCTAATTACTTCACATGTATCCGCCTGCGAAGAGAATTTGCAACCATGTTCTCTTTACCTTTAATATACCCGATCTGAAAGTTGAACTATTGATCGTGCCCAAACATCTAGCTTTCCTGGTGTTCAGATTCAGTTGGTCAAATAGATACCACAATCCACTATGATCACTAATCAATACAAATCGTCTGCCAAGAAGATAGTGCCTCCACATCTTCAGTGCATGAAGGATCACTACAACCATGATGGAATCATGCTACCTAGATGACCTCGCCAAACCTGTGGTAAATTCCATGGAAATGGCCTCCCATTTCCACTCTAGAATCAGAATCGGTTGTAGTAGTCTACCTAGATGCTTACAGTCTACTCTTACCCATTGACAATCCAAGCACCTAGCCACAAACTCTGCTACGTCTCTCTTCAAATTCAGTCAATAGTAAAACTTCTTCACTGTTGTGAGTGTCTTCTGGTAGCCTGGGTGACCTGAATATGGTTTCACATGAAAATCCCTCAATATCACCTTCTTGTGCTCTTTGTTGTCTGGCACATACATCATGTCTCTAAACCTAACCAATACATCCGTCATGAGACTATACTCCACATCCTGTGCACCTACACCTATACATGTACTTGTACCTATACTTGTACCACTGCTTGTACCTATACTTGTACTACTACTGACCTGCCTGCAAGATCCTATCCTGTACCTGTCACACTGCTGACCTGGCTGCAAGATCCTGTCTTGTAGATCTATCCCATAAGAGCTCATGGTTGTTATATGATTTACCTGTATCTGTCTGCTAAGAGCATCTGCAAACATGTTCTCTTTAAATCCCTGATCTCAAATTCAAACACACAGATTGTGGCCAACCATCTAGCTTGCCTATAATTTAGATTTGGTTGGTCAAATAGATATCACAATCCACTGTGATCACTCATCAATACAAATCCTCTGCCAAGAAGATAGTGCCTCCACATTTTCAATGCATGAATGATCACTGTCAACTCAAGATCATGTGTCAAATAGTTTTGCTCATGTTCATTTAGTTTTTGTGACTCATAACACACCACCTGTCCTTACTGCATAAGAAATCCAACAAATCCTCTCTTGCAAGCATTTGTACATACCACAAACTCTTTGTCCGGATCTGCGATCTTTAACACTGGAGTATGTGTCAAGAACTGCGTTAATTACTCAAAACATGTTGCACATTCCTCTATCCATTCAAACCTCTTTCCTTTCCTTCGCAACGATGTGATAAGATAACAAATCTACAAGAAGTTCTTGATGAACCTCCTGTAATACCCTACTAACCCCTTAAAGGATCTCACCTCATCCACGTTCCTAGGAGCTTCCCACTCCATGATAGCTCTTACCTCTTCTAGATCCACTGTTGTGCCTTCTTTAGAAACGACATGTCCCAAGTAATGTACCTTAGTCTGAAAGAAACTACACTTGCTAAGCTTAGCATAAAATTAATGCTCGCTCAGCAATCTCATTACTGTTGTAAATTGTTTCACATGCTTTTCTTCATTTTTAGAATATACCAATATATCATTAATGAACACAATCACAAACTTGTCCAACTAAGGACGCAACATATTATTCATCAATCACATAAAAGTAGTTGGAGCATTAGTGAAATTGAATGGAACTACAACAAACTCATAATGTCTGTACCTATTCCAAAAAGTTGTCTTATGAATGTCATCTTCTTTAATGTGTACCTGATGATATCCGGATTGCAGATAAATATTTGAGAACATTGTTGCTCCCATCAGCTGATCGAACAAACCATCAATCCTCGACAACAGAATCATGTTCTTGATGGTCACTTTGTTCCACTTCCTATAATTAATGAAAAACCTGAGAGTACAATCCTTTTTCTTCACAAACAGTAACAATGCACCCCATGGTGATACACTTGGCCTAATGTATCCTTTGTCAATCATTTCCTTCAACTATAGCTTCAACTCTACCAACTCTGGAGTGGTCATCCTGTAGGGTGCCTTAGATGTTGGTGTTGCCCCTAGTACCAACTCAATGGAAATGTATACTTCCTTGTGAGGTGGAAACTCTTAAATCTATGTGGTAAATACATCTTGAAACTGTTGTACAACTGGGTACCTTCTCAAAACATCTGCATCCTACACTTTTGTACCTTTGTCACTAGAAATATGCAATGCATTTAACACACACCCTTTCCTACGACTACTTTTGGCTTGCATAATTGTCACCATTCTCACTGATGTTGATTTCTTCTTACCCTGTAAGACTCTTTGTTCCCCATTGTCATCCAAGCATTCAATAGTCTTGTCATAACAATCCACCTTGGTCCTATGAAGATATAACCAGTCCATACCCAAAAACATACTACATGATCCCAACCGCAATGCATTCAAATGTGTTGAGGTAGGCATACAATTCAAATCAAATGCACAAGCTCCTACCCAATAATGAACTCTCTTCTTTGTACCTGTAGCCAACTGCACTTACCAAGACTCTGCATGCACTTCTTTATTCAAACCACACTTATCCACTAGGTGAGGATTATATAACTATAATTAGATCTAAGGTCAATCAAAATAGAAACAACTTGATCACAAAGCTTACTGTCCATATCGATAATAGACGGTTGGTAATTTGCCTGCTTGTTATCCATCACTACATAGATCCTAGGAATACTTTTTCCAACATCTCCCACTGTCTGTTCTCTTGAGCACTGTATATTTGTGGTCTACCACCCTGATTTTGTGGACAATCTCTCCTGCGATGCTCTCCTCCACAAATCCAATATTGCAAAGACTTCCAACCTTCATCCTTATTCTGCTCCTCAGATTGAAGTCCCTATCTTCTGTCAAATGCATTGAACTTCTTAGGTGGCATTACATTCTCCTTATTACATGTACCCTGAGGTCTTGCTCACTTCTTGTCCCATTTTCCTTTGTTCTTTGCTTTACCTTTCTAGTCTGACTTAGTCTCAAATCTGCTCTTTGATTGCTCATAACAATGATTTAGCTTCTGAATGGCTTCCTCCAATGATCTAGGCTCATCAAACTCAACCCTATATTTAAATTTTATGGGCAACCCACTAACAAATATTTGAATCTTGGCCTTCTCCTCCTTGAGGTAAGGCACATATCTCAACAACTCTAGAAATATGCTAGTGTACTACTTATCGGTCATATATCCCATCTTCAGCTCATAAAATTCCTTTCCCTATCATCATAGTATCTCTTCGATAGATACTTCTTCCGGAATAGCCTCTTGTACTTCTTCTCAGACTAATCATGCAATCTAAAGAACTTATTCATTCCAAGCAACCATGCTTCTACATTGTGACTTTTTCATTTCTCCATCAAATGTAGGTGCCTTTGCTTTCTTAAACTTATCCAGCAAATATACCCTGTCACGCCTCTTGTAAGCATGACAACGACAATGATCATAGTGCCTGTCAGAACCAGAACTAGAATAATACTCGTGCCTATCACCTCTCCTATCTAGAGTGTCCAAGAACCTACCATCTCTGATTGTGTCATCTATATCTGACCTGTACCCACTAGGAGACCTACTTCCCTATGACCCATTAGTTTTGTCCTCCTGTCCATGACTAATCCGAAGTGGTCACTGTCGCTGCAATTCTGACAAACTTTGAAGGATTACTGCATTAATCTCTGCTTGTTTCTTCTGTGCCAATATGATTATGTCATTATCTACTTTGCAACTCCTTATTTCCACCTTCAAGCTTCTCAATGTATCTGCTAAGTCAGAAGGATTCCCAACACCACATTGCTCATCTTATCCATAACGAGAATCTCGTGAACTGTAGTCTGCCATCTTGCTAGTCATCCTTATCTCTTTCATGCAAGGCATCTCATGTCATCTCAACCAAATCATAAACAAACCAACATACCTTTAACATAATTTAGGGAGGATATCTCAACTGCAAGATCAATTGATTTAACAAGATACATGTATAAACATAATCATAAAAACATATAGACATAACAACTTATAAACATCATTCCAACCATAGTCTAGTCATAAATGCACGACCATATCAATCACATACCATGACCTCATGCATGACAACAACCATACCAATGTACACTTGACAACGTGTAAGCACTTGACAAGCATAAGCAATGAATAACCAACCATACACTCATGACGACGCATCCCACAACAACAACATAAACCTTCACATGGTAACAACACTACAACCATGACCAACACCATGAAACAAGAACATAGACCATAAGCATAAGGAACACATATGTGTAGGTTTTAACCATGTACAGGGGGGCTACCGCCCCTTTGAAACACCCTGACAAGGGGGTTTGCGCCCCCCACCCCTGTGACCCCTCTGTTGTGCATGACGCATGAACAAAGGGGACTATCGCCCCCCCTGTGACCCCCCTATGCATGCAACTAGTCATAGAAAGAATATAACACACACCCAACATTATCCCACTTGTTATTTTCTTTCCCACCCAAGGGGTCACAGGAGAGCTTAGTCATTAATCCACCCCTGCAACACCCATTATTTCTCTACACCAAGAAAACTTTTCAATGCTCACAAACTTCATCAATGCATCTGCAACATTCTTCAAAGTGTCCACATTTACCAGCAACACCTTTTTGTCCTCAACCATATCCCTCACAAAGTGATACTGAACATCAATGTGCTTTGTATTTCAATGATAAACAGGATTCTATGCCAATAAAATTGCACTTTGGTCGTCACAGTCTATCCCTCTAGTTCGTTGTACTAACCCCACACTTGAACACAATCTCTGCAACCAAACTTCTTCCTTGCTTGCATGAGTCGCTGCCATTATTCTGCCTCTATAGTTGAACGTGCCACTACAAATTGTCTCTTTCTCATCCAACCAACTGCACCTCCAAATAGGTTAAACACATGTCCACTTGTAGAACTTCTTTGATCCAGATCTCCAACCTAGTCTACATAAACAAAGCCACAGATGTCGAAAACTCTGTCAAATCCTGGTCTTCCTTGGTAGCACAAACCATAATTACTAGTGCCATGCAAGTACCTAAAAAATGCTTCAGTGTTGTACAATGCTCCTTCCTTGGTTTTGACATTAACCTGCTCAATACTTCCACTGCATGTAAAATGTCTAGACTAGTACAGACCATTACATACATCAGGCTACCGACTGCACTTGCATATGGAACACATGACATGTCCTCTTCCTCTTCTTGTGTCTTGGAACACTGTTCAACATATAAATTTACACCTATAGACATAGGAACCTTCACATGTTTATTGTACTGCATATTAAACCTCAACAGTCTTGTCTCAACATACTTACTTTGGTTCAACCAAAGCTTCCTCTTTGCCCATTCTTGTTTAATTTCCATGCCCAAAATATAATTTGCAGCACTAAGATCCATCATGTCGAATTTAGTGGACAATTGGGTCTTCAAATCCTAGATAATTTCTTTGTCATTTCCAATCAGCAACATATCATACACATACAAGACCAGATGAATAACACAGTTACCAATTAATTTAAAATACACACAGTGATCCACTTTTCTTTTGGTGAAGTCAACTCCTCGTATAAATGTATCAAATTTTTTATACCACATCCTTGGGGACTGCTTTAACCCATACAAAGACTTTTTTAACCTACATACTAGTTCTTTCTTTCCCTTTACCACAAAGCCTTCAGGTTACTTCATGTAGATCTCTTCTTCCAGATCCCTGTGAAGAAACGTTGTCTTCACATCCATCTATTCTAAGTCAAAATCAAAAGCAACAATAACAGATAAAAGTAATCTAATAGAAGGTACCTTGGCAACAGGAGGAAAAATGTCACCAAAATCAACTCTCGACACCTAGGAATAACCCTTTGCTACCAATCGAAATTTGTATTTCTCCACCTTGCTTTCAGCATTCATCTTCTTCTTAAACACCCATTTGCTTCCAATGGGTTTCCTTCCAGCCTGCAACTCCACCAAATCCCAAGCCTCATTTGTACAAAGATGCAATTTCATCAAGCATGGCTTCTTTCCAAAGTTTTCCATCCTCCAAATCTACTGCCTCCCTAACAACTCTAGGATCATCATCGGTAATACCACATCTTTCACCTCTCTAAATACCACATCTTGGTTGTAGACAACCTTCCTTGTTTCTGGGTTCCAAAGCTTATAACCTTTTAAACCATCCTTATACTCAGTAAAGATGCACCTTTTAGATTTACTATCCAACTTGGTTTTTTTCTCCTTTAGAAAATGTACATATGCATCACAACCAAATACCCTCAGATGTGAAGTAGAGGATTTTTTACCAGTCCATACCTCATGTGGAGTCTTATCCTCCAACGTTGATGAAGGTGATCTATTAACCAGGTAACATGCAGTCTCCACTGCCTCTTCCCATAATTATTGTCCTAACCTGACACCACTAAGTGTGCTTCTTGCCTTTTCCATCAACGTCCTGTTCATTCTTTTTGTAACTTTTTTTTGCTTAGGTGTGTTGAAATTTCTAAGTGTGACACATTAGAAATCCCTACTGCATTATCTGGTTTATTTTCTCTTACTTGTTCTTTTCATTAACAAGTTATTTATAAATATAAATACCGAAAATAAACACAAATGTAACCTTAACACATATATAGACCAACAACTAAAATAAATGAGACAAACACACAAGGGACACCGATATTTTTGGACAATTGTCCCCGAAAAACCCAATGTGGGAAAACAGGTGCAGTATATATGAGGGTTTTATTATTATGCAGTTTTTTAATACAACTAGGGTGCCAGAAACGGCTCACCCAACAGAGAATTCCCTCGGCAGAAGTACCTCTCCTCGGAGACAGATATTCTGGTTGATCAGTCACCGAATGATCGATCCTACGACAACTACAACAGCTCCTTAACTGGACAACGAAAGCTGCTCCAAGCTTCTCCACTTCTCTGCGTCACTTTGTTAGGGACTGGGTCACCCTCTCAACTCACCAACACTCAGTCTGCCCCATGAAAATCACCCAGCGCTGCCTCTTGGCCCTACATCAGCTCTGCTAGCCTCTATGTAGCTACTAATGCCTCTGCATCAGCCCCTTGGCTATTTGCGTCAACCCTCTAGCCCTCTACATCACCCACGCTGGCCTCCTCAGCTAAGTCCCAGCTGCATCTGTGTCAGCCTCCCCAGGCTCTGCGCTGTCTCACTGGCACCATCTTTGCCTCTATGTTATGCATTCTCGGCCTTTTGTCGAACTACCCCTCGGTACAACAAATCACTAGTTCGATTCTCTCAGTAAACCCTACTCCAAAAATCAAAATCACTAATCAATTTGGTGTATCTCCAATTGACCCCCAAGCCTCCTCTTATACTTTTCCTGCTTACGATTCAATGGCCGAGATTAACTCCCTAATCAACGACTAAGATTAGATTTGGCTTGATCCTTGTCATATAGAACTTTCTTACCCATTTGATATTAATACACATTAATATTTTAATTTTCCTAAGTTTAGACTTAGGAACCCCATTAAAAATATTAATTATTTTAATATCTCTTCATACGGGTGGAATTTCCCCAAATGATTTCTAGGTCTTGGAGATCTTATATTCCTTAGCCTCTCCACCAATCTTCATGGCTAGAGCGCATTCAATGCTACCACAAATCAACACTCCCTCTTAGCGAGGAATGTGCTCTAGTAATGCTCCACCACTTAAAAATCACACTGATCCTTCGCACCGGCACCTGTACTGATGCTTGGCATGCTGCCTCACATCCTCTCCATTGCTTTTCCCTATACTCCTGCCCATGACACTGCCACTGCCACTGCCACTGCTACATGCTGCCCATGCTGCCCCTAATACTAACACTACTAACTGTTTCAGTGCAACTCAATTATCGAGAAATAGGTAACTGACTTCTCCTAAATCCTGACATCCTAGTCAGGGTGGAAACCTCCTGAGACTGAAGCTACCTCTATTGTTATCTTGTGCTCCCTTTGTTGCCATTGCACTGCTGCATACACCTCTGGTGTCTCTCGCACTGTTGCAACCTCCATTGCACTGCCTCAAATTTCTACACCAAGCACTGCCTTGTTGCTCCACTCGACCCCTGTCATCGTGCTACTATCATTAAGGGCTCCCATAGCTAGATACCATCCAAGAGTTTGGCTACCGCAAGGATCCTGCCCCTAGTATGCAGTCCTCCTGACTACAACTCGACGTCTCCCCACCTCTTCTCTAGAGGTGCACGAGCACTCATGGCACAGTCATCATCAGTCTCGACCTCTTTCTCTGCCTTAGCTGGAGCTTCCTTAGAATCGGAAGCCTCTCCCTTGTTTTTCTTCCTGGGACACTAGGATGCATAATGTCCTAGCTCCCCACAGTGGAAGCACTTCACCTTGGAGTTGTCCTTCTTTCTCTTTCCTTATTGTCAAGCAGATGCTAGAGATGCATCCTCCTCCTCCTCTTTCTTGATTCGACCTCTCTTGCAACTACTCCTTGCCTTGGTCATTCTCCTTATCACTTCCTAGTGAAGAGATGCCCTCATCTGTACCCAACCAGGATGATCCAAGTGGATATTGGTGGCCACCCACCTATTCCACTTGGACCCCCACCATTGTTTATTTCAGTTTTCTAAATTGTAGCATAGTTTACTATTTTTGTTAATTTTTCGTTCCTAAACTTCTGGAGCCTTTTGAAGCCCTAAACGACATTTTTCCTAGAAAACAGGGGCCAACATTGGTTGTAGACTGATGTTGGCCATTCAAAATTTGTAGTCCTCGGAAAGATCTTTCTAATGAGTTATTGTGCGTGTCAAACAAAGATCATATGTCAAAGTTACAACCCCAGGAAGTTGATGTACCAATTTACCCAAGCATAGCCCATAGTTTGACGCTTCCTCTCCTAGGATTAGGTTTTTGGATGTTTAGGGTTTTCCATTGTTTCTCAACAATAAATAGGCCTTTGAGCCTCATTGTAACACAATTTAGAGAAATGTAGCCACCACATCTCTTCTTAGAGATAAGCTACCATTTCCTGAGCTAGTTTATTTCCATTTCTGTTTGTAAGCATATTTCAGTATTTTACATTAATTAAATGAAGCATTATTTCTATTGCATCTCTATATTTATGTTTATTTCTGTATTTTATTGTGTTCCGGCATAAATCCAGATCAG
The DNA here is from genome assembly GCA_000404065.3 of Pinus taeda. Lineage (NCBI taxonomy): Eukaryota > Viridiplantae > Streptophyta > Pinopsida > Pinales > Pinaceae > Pinus > Pinus taeda. Next base: position 174,098 of record APFE031285143.1, read on the forward strand.
TGGTATCAGAGGGGTCTGCTCTTTCTCTGGTTTTCTTTGCATGTCCCCAATGAGGTCGGGATATGAGTTAGGGCTTGAACTGGTCGAACCTTTGCCCTCGCAAATCCCGACGGCCTCCCATGGCAGATGAAAAGAAAGACAAGGGGGCAGGAGATGATATCAAAATCTTGCTCGAAGAATCCCTCAAGTGACAAAGGAACGCAATGATGAACAACTTTGTCGAGATCCTTCAGCGACTACCTAAGGGCGACGCATCTACTTCTAGCTGGTACTCTGGAAATGCCACACCCTTTAAGGTACAAGTTAACTTTGAAGTCCCCGTATTTGAGGGTCAGATAGATACAAATGCCATAGATAGATGGTTAAAATTCCTAGAAAGGTATTTTTCTGTTGATGATTTTTCTAACCGGGAAAAGATTACTTTTGCTCTTCTCAAAGCCGCCCCCCATGTGAAGGACTGGTGGGAAACCTACTACGAGCAGAAGGATGAAAGTACAACTTCACTGTTTTCAGCCGCCCCCACTTGGAATTCATTTCAGGCTGCCATTAAGGAGAAGTACTACCCTGTCGGAAGAAATGAGGATAAAGACATAAAGTGGACCACGTTGTGGCAGGAAGGGGACCAAGACGTGCTAGAGTTTACCAATATTTTTCGTACCCTTCGCACAAAGTTGGGTATCAAGGATTTCAAGTGGCATTTGGTACTCAAATACCACGGTTGCCTACACAGGTACATCCAGGACAAGATGGAGCTCATGGACATCTCCTTGCTTGGCACAACATACCGATACACTGTCAAGATCGACCATAAGTTTAAACAAAAGAAGTGAGACTTTGGATATGCGAATGTGAAGAACAAAGTACAAAGCCAAGGAAGGGTCACCCAAGACAACCCATCGAAGCTGCAAGAAAAGAACACCACCACAAAGTCAAAGAAGGACATAGGAAAGTGGTGTGAGTTCCATAAGAGCCCCACTCACAACACAAGTGAGTGTTGGGCCAAGCAGTCACTAGTGGCTGAGTTGAAGGCTTCAGAATCAGATTCATGTTCCAACCCCGAGTCAAACCCTCACAAGAGGAATGACAAAGGCAAGCAGATCGATTGATGCAGAGCCCAATGCCACTGTAGCCACCACTGAATTGGTTGGGCCTACTCACCATACCACACCCGCAACCGTACGAGATCTTCAAGTTCGTCAGCAGTGCCGCCTTCCCTACATAATCAAGCCCTTCATAGATGAGGTATTGTGTGATGTTGCTCCTCTCGACGTTTCTGATGTATTATTAGGACAACCATACTTGTGGAAGCGACATGTTGTATATGAGTCTAGACCTCCCTCTGTCATTATTTCTTTGGGTAATACATTATACAGAATACCAAAGCTAGCCCCACCTACTTCCACCTCTTCGATCTCCTCCATGCAGCAGAAGCAGGAGGATACGGTCATGAAAGAATACGGGAACATCTTCTCCTCACCTACAGGGGTACCAGTGCACTGTTAGGTCAAGAATTCTTTCGATCTGACTCCCAGAGAAACTCTATACAACGGGCCAATATATCGCTGCTCCATTATGGAAAATGACAAATACAAGTAGGGACAAGATCAACATTTGCTGCCACACAAGTTTCAAGTGGGCGATAAAGTTTGGTTGCATTTGCAGAAAGAATGCCTTACAAGAGCCCATCGGAAGCTCGACTCACTCCAATATGGTCCTTACACCATTACCAAGGCTATGGGAGATAATTCTTTGGAGCGCATCATTCCCCCATGCCTGCATCCAATGTTCAATGTGGACCGCCTTTGACTATGCTTCCCACCATTACTGGACACATCAGAGATTGCAAAAAAACTCACCAGAGACCAAGTTCAGCAGAAGTTTCCTCATCTCATGGAGGAACTCAACACAATGGGAACCATTGCTTCCTAAGGGAGGAGGAATGATCCAGGTGGATATTGGTGGCCACCTACATATTCCACTTGGAACCCCATCACTGTTTATTTCAGTTTTTCAGTTTCCTAAATTGTAGCACAGTTTACTATTTTTAGCAATTTTTCAGCGTTCAACTTCTAGAGCCTTTTTCAAGCCCTAAACTATTTTTTTTTGGAAATGGGGGCCAACATGAGTCATATTTTGATGTTGGCCATTCACAACTTGTATTCCTCGGATAAATCTTTCGAATGAGGTATTGTGCGCATCAAACGGAGATCGTATGCCAAAGTTACGACCCCGAGAAGTTGATGTACTAATTTACCCAAACGGGGTCCACAGTTTGGTGCTTCCTCTCCTAGGGTTAGATATTTGGATGTTCAGGGTTTTCCATTGTTTCTCAACAATAAATAGACCTTTGAGCTTCATTGTAACATAGTTCAAAGGCTTGTAGACACCACATCTCTCCTCAGAGATAAGCTACCATCACCCAAGCTAGTTTATTTCCATTTCTATTTGTAAGCATATTTCAATATTTTACATTAATGAAATGAAGTATTATTTCTGCTGCATCTCTGTATTTGTGTTTATTTCTGTACTTTATTACGTCCTGCATAAATCCGGATCACGGGAAGAGTAACCCTGCCCAAAATACTATCAGTCCAGGTAGTAACTCCATAAGACAAAAATGATTCGTATGTTATTCCATCAGGTAGGTCTTCATTATATACATGAGGGAGAGACTCTTCAGTTCATCTCCCGATGACTGTTCATATTTCTTATTTATTTATTTATATATATTCACCCAATCACAAGGATTAGGTGTCAACATTCCCCCCCCCCCCCCTTAATCTGAAGGGATGTTGGTGAGTCCAAGCATCATTCTGAATCGTTCAAGCTTTTCTCTTCCAAATGCTTTGGTGAAGATGTCTGCAATTTGCTCATTTGTGGAACAATGACGGAGATGGATTGTTTTGGCCTCAACATGATGTCGAATCAAATGATATTTAGTATTCATGTGCTTTGTTCGATCATGGCACTTTGGGTTCTTGGCCAACTTTATTGCAGAGGGATTGTCAATCATGAGTGGAGTTGATTCTACTAGTTTTACCTGCAAATCTTCAAGAATTTTCCTGAGCCACACAATTTCTTTTGTTGCTTCAGATGCTGCCACGTATTCTGCTTCTGTTGTGGAATCTGTTGGAATTGATTGTTTGCGTGATCTCCAGGAGACAGCTCCTGATCTAATACTCATAGCATATCCTGAAGTAGATACCCGAGTTTCTTTGTTTCCATCCAAGTCTGGATCAGAGTATCCAATCAGGCTGAAGTCGTCCACCTATGTATACTTGATTCCAAAGTCTTGAGTTCCCTTCAAGTACCTTAGAACTCTTTTTGCATCAGACCATTGTCCCTCACAAGGCTTTTGCATAAACCTGGAGAGGATTCCAACAGCAAACAAAATGTCTGTTCTAGTGGTAGTTAGGTACTTGAAACTTCCTACAAGCTGTCTATACTTTGTTACATCCTCAAATTCTTTTCCTTCAGTAGATGTGAGCTTTAAGTTTTGTTCCATTGCAGTAGTAAGAGGATTGCAGTCTGTCATGCCAAACCTGTTCAACAGACCTCCAATGTATTTCTTTTGAGAAAGAAATATGAACTTCGGATGTTGGGTTACTTCAATGCCAAGATAGTAATGAACATAGCCCAAATCAGTCATTTCAAAACTTTTCCCCAATTCCTTCTTTATGGATGCAATGTAGTTTTCATTGTTACATGTCATCAAAAGATCATCTACATATACCACAAGATATACAACTGTTTTGCCAACTTTCTTGACAAATAAAGTTGCATCACCAAGATCGTAATGTTTGAAATTGAGTTTCAAAAGATGCTCAATTAGTTTTTCATACCAGGCTCGTGGTGCTTGTTTGAGGCCATACAAGAACTTCACCAGTTTGCATACTTTATGTTCATGTCCTTTCACAGCAAATCCTTCAGGCCGGGACATAAATTCTCTTTTAGATCTCCATTTAAGAAAGCAGTTTTTACATCCATTTTGTGAACTTTCCAACCGTTCTGAGCTGCTAGTGCAAAGAATGTCCAGATGGTAGCCCATTTTGCTGTGGGGGCAAAAGTCTCCTCATAATCGACCCCTTCCTTCTGTGGAAAACCTTTTGCCACAAACCTAGCTTTGTGCTTGTCAAGTGAGCCATCAGATTTATACTTGTTCTTCTAGACCCACTTGTAGCCAATTGGTTTGGTTCCTAATGGAAGATCAACCAGCTTCCAAGTGTCGTTCTTTATGAGGGCATCATACTCCTTTTGCATTGCTTCTTTCCATTCATCATGAGAAGCAGTGTCTTTGAAGGAAGTTGGTTCAAAATATGTAGACAAGTTTAATTCACAATCATAAGAAACATCCATATCAACAGGTGAATTAGAGTCATCCACATCACCTCCATTTTGCCGATTTGAATTTCTAGTTCCTGTCTTTCCAACCTCATCAGGATGAACACTTTCAAGTGTCTTTGTCAGCCACTTTGGGGGACCTTTCTCAGATGGCCCAGGCTGCTCTGTTGATTGAGTTGGGACTAAATCAAGATTGAGTCTCCCAATTCTATCAATTACATCACTTAAAGCATCATCTGTTGTTGGAGTTTCATGCGGAGGAGAGTGTTCTCCAAAAGAAGATTCCACATGTTGATCTAGTATAGGAATCTCCCCTTCAAGATGTGGAATCCGATTATCAAATTCTTGAAATGATTTTGCTTTTGCGAATCTATCCGAGCGATCAACTTGCCGCTCAACAACATTGTCAGTTTTGGATGATTCAAGAAAAATTACATCTCTAGATACAACAAACTTCTTATTTACTTCATCATAGAGGCGGTATGCTTTGGAGGTGTTTGAATACCCTAGAAAGATACACTTACGACTTCTAGCACCAAGTTTGTTTCTATGTACCTTTGGTATCAAAGCATAACAGGTGGAACCAAAAATCCTGAGATGTTTTACCGAAGGAACATGTCCATACCACAATTCATAAGGAGTCTTGTTTCTTATAGCATTAGATGGACATCTATTCTTTATATATGCAGCACATAGAACAGCATCAGCCCAAAACATTATCTTTACATTTTTGAAGAAAAGCATGGATCGTACCATATTTAATATTGTCATATTCATTCTTTCAGCGACACCATTCTATTGAGGATTATAAGGCACAGTTGTTTGATGTTTGATCCCATGTTGGCGAAGATAGTTTTCAAATTCATTTGATGTGTATTCTTTTCCATTATCAGTGTGAATAGACCCAATATGAGATTGAGCATCATTTTCAATCCATTTATGAAAATTCTTGAATGTTTGAAAAGCATCAGATTTGTCCTTCAATAAATAAACCCAACACATTCTAGTGTAGTCATCAATAGATGTCATGATATATTTATTTCCATTTGCAAAAGGAATAGGCATTGGACCACATAAATCTGAATGAATGAGTTCAAGTTTTCTATGTGCTCTTAAATGTGAATCATAAAAAGAATGTTTACTATGCTTTCCGAGAATGCAAGCATCACATTGCTTAAGTTTCCTAGGAATTGTAGGAAAACCAACAACACCATTTTTCTTCAACAAGCGGAGACTGTCATAGTTCAAATGTCCAAATATAGCATGCCATAATAAACTTAATGGAAGTGTACCTTCTTCATGATAAGAATTGTATGAGAAATGTTGTGCACGAGCAGAGGTTCCTTGCAGCTTGAGAAGCCCTTCTTCTTCTATTCCCCTCATGACAAGTGAGTGGTCAGATGCTTTTCCTACCTCAAGCTTGCCATCAAACATGTGAATGGAGTGACCTTGCTGGCGGATCTGGACCAGCGACACAAAGTTTCTCTTGAGTTGTGGGAGATATAAAACATGATGTGGAAGAAAGTCTGGAAGACCAAACAGTTTAAGCCTGATTATGCGAAGCCCTGATGGCTTGATTTTGGATTGGTCTGCAAAGTATATTGCTCCATCAACATTGTCAGTGAAATGTTCAAAAAAATATTTTCTATGAGTCATGTGGCAGGTTGCTCCTGAATCAAGCAACCAATCATTTTTCCAAGAAGCAAGTGAAGCGTTAAACAAATCTTCATTTACTCCAATGTTACATTGTGCCACAACATAGTGAGCGGATTCAGGTGCTTTACCTTTGTCTGTATCATCAGTTTTACCTTTCTCTTGGTTTCTTTTCTGCTCAATTTTGTCCCATGGTAGTTTGCATGTAGAGGCATCATGTGATCCATTTCTTTTGCAGCGAATGCAGTGCAAATCTGCCTTTTCTCCTTGAGAATGTCTGCCCCCCTGCCTCTAAAATATCTTCCTCTTCCTCTTCGTCCACCTCTTCCTCTTGTAGAATCTTGAGCAGAATGCTTTTCTTTATGAGCAAGGCACACAGTCTCTTCAGAAGATTCAGGGGTTGTCTTCTTTCCAAAAGCTTTCTCTCTTTCAACAAACTTTTTTCACAAGAGAGTCAACGGTTATATCTTTGAGATTTCCATTTGCTTGCAATGACTCAAGATAATTGGAGTAAGTAGGATAAAATGCCTTGAGAAAAGCGATAAGAGGAATATCCAATTCAACCTTAGCAGATATGATATCATGCATTATAGACTTTACTTCAGATGCAAGAGCAAGAGGATCATTATTTTGCAGTTCAACAATGAAGAGTTTAATCATGAGTTGGACAACTTCAAGTGCAGAATGTGAGTCATAGAGTTCTTTCAGCGTTTGTAAGGCTTCAAAGGCAGTTGAATATGACAAAATATGGTGACTCACCTCTTCATTTACAGAAGCTGTGATTAATGCATAATCTTTGTTGTTGTTGTTTTCCCAAATGACGAGCTCTTTGTCTGAGGTAGGTTGTACTGGGTCATTGTCTCCTTCTCCGACACACACTGCTTTCCACAGCTCATTGAAAATTAGGGTGTGTTTTATCATCCAGGACCATTCAGGATAGGTCTCCTTGCCAGTGAGAACTATTCCCACCATGGATATGATCGAATGCATTCTGTAAAAAAAATACTTCTGCTGATAGAAAAATACTTCTGCCAATATACAGTAAAATTATACTCAAAAGGGCATTCTCAAAAGATTTCAAATCCACCATGTGACCCACATAAATCCATCATTATATAAATCCATCTCATATAAATCCCATAAATGTCAGTGGTTTTATATACCAAAAATAGTGGCTTGGAATCCTTTATATATATATATTATATATATTATCAGTGTTAATATATATATATATATATATATATATAATAAAGAAAAAAATGATATTAAATATACCAAAAAAATACTGCGACGCTGTCTGTGGGAAACGATTTTGGTTGTTTAATTCATATCACAGTCAATAATCAATCATTCACCGCGAGCTCTACAAAGTTGGAGCAGCAACGGCATCACAATTTCAACTTCTTCAAAACTCAATTAACATATCAGTGCCATTCTACCAAGACTTCTGGTATTGTTGCAGAGAAAGAGAAATCAAGCCGATCTTTAGATTCAAACAAGTGAAGAGACAAAAAGCTTGCGTTCCTATCAAACGAAAAGACCTTTTGTTCGCCACATTCTAGCTCATGTCAGGCTGTCGAAAAAGGCGCAATGTAGTTAGTCAATAGTCGTATGGGCTCTATTATATATCTGCCAGAATGTCTGGCAGATACTCTAGGAATCTATCAGCACCTACTGCGTTGAAGAAGAAAAGTGTGTAAAGTGAAATGGATCTAAGTTTCCATGAAGGCCATTAAACATATACAGTGTGAACGACTGAGACAAGTGTGGACGTAAAGAGAGGGCAGAGGCCTTGATCCAGGGCGTGGCAAACCGGGCGGCCTGCGTTAAAAATCGTATAGCAAACCCTAGAAACAAATCAAATCAATGAATCTAAGAACTTTCAGAATTCATATGTTAGACTCCTCACTAAGATTTTCATACATATCCTATATTTCATATATGAGCTTCAACAATCACAGCGTAATCATCAACATGACCAGCTTCCACTAGGGTTAGTTTCAAACCCTAGAATTTTGATCAACCATCAATCACAACCAAAACTCAGATTTCAACAATCGTACACAAATCTCAAATTATCACATTGTCATCATACATCAGAGATTTTCACTTCTACTAAGGTTTAATTCCAAAACCCTAGAATTTTATTTTCACAACCTCAACAATCATTCAATAGATCTCAGATTGTTATATCACACATACCAGAGAATTTAACTCCTACTAGGGTTTAGCTACAAAACCCTAGATTTCCAAATATCATCATCCTAGAATCTAAGACAACGACTTATACTAAATCCTAAGCCTTATGACCATCAATAATTAGGTCAACACACATATCTAGGAATTCATTATCATGTATAAGCATATCATATGCCAGACAACATTCATACATTAGACATATACCGTCCTAGACCAAGCTAGGGTTTCAACCAATGGACACATACCTAGGGTTGCATTCCTAGGATATTATTCTAAAGACTTAACAAGGGTTTTACTTATAGGCCCAACCAAACTCTAAAGATTTAGGGTTTCATAAGATAGCAAAGCAAACCCTACTATACCAAAACTTCAAAGGTTTGAGATCTTATACAGCATCATTCAACCCTAACAAGTTAGGTTTTCATGATCATACCAAAACCCCAAACATGACATCATCATAAAAAACTTCAAATAGCATTTCCAGCGACCTTAAGCAAGCTAGGGTTTCACACATTATCATACCCTTAAGTTAGGTTTCTATATAATCAATCAAGAATATGAGGAGGGTAGATTTATCAAATGATGAATCACCCAAAACAAGAATCATTACGATTCAATACAGCTAGACATAATGACGTTAGTAATTGATTATCAAATGAATAAATCTTTTTTATGAAGAGACCAATGTTTTGTAGTTTAAGAACACACCTTTGTTTCATTCCTAGGATATTATTCTAAAGACATAACAAGGGTTTTACTTATAGGCCCAACCAAACTCTAAAGATTTAGGGTTTTATAAGATAGCAAAGCAAACCCTACTATACCAAAACTTCAAAGGTTTGGGATCTTATACAGCATCATTCAACCCTAACAAGTTAGGTTTTCATGATCATACCAAAACCCCAAACATGACATCATCATAAAAAACTTCAAATAGAATTTCCAGCAACCTTAAGCAGGCTAGGGTTTCACACATTATCATACCCTTAAGTTAGGGTTCTATATAATCAAACAAGAATATGAGGAGGGTAGATTTATCAGATGATGAATCACCCAAAACAAGAATCATTACGATTCAATACAACTAGACATAATGATGTTAGTAATTGATTATCAAATGAATAAATCTTTTTCATGAAGAGACCAATGTTTTGTAGTTTAAGAACACACCTTTGTTTCTTGACAAACCTTGAGGGACTCCTTGAAGTGCCATGATATTTTGTACATGTAACAAATAATTCTAGACAAAATATGAGATACCTAGAATATGATGTTAGCTCTCAATCTATAATGGAGGATGGAATCCTTTATATAAAAATCAAATTTATCTTTTCCTTCCAATTAATACTAAAATTTTACTTGACATCCTAGATTGCTTTATAAATCCTAGAAGGAAAGGTTTAAGGTTCTTTTGTCTAGGCTAGAATTATATGGACCATCTAAGACATAATGAAAGCTTATAAATATTCATACCTTGAGTTTTCATACCTTGAACTTCTTTAATTGAGAGACCAATGATTTATAGGACTTGATGCTCTCCTTCGAAATTGTAAACACATTGTTAGATGACTAAAGCACAAAGCTCACAATACTTTCTTGTGTTAGAAGTTGTTCTCAATCTATTGAATGTTGTAGGGAAGGCTTGCAAGAAAATTGTTGATCACTTTGAATTTAATCCGAACTAGATCACTATGACACTTGATCAAAAACCTTTGAATATATATCTCTTCTAGATTGTGAATACATCGACCCTTATTCTCCAAAGGTTGATCCGAATTTCTTCGTTGTTATACTTTTTCACTGTAACATCACTAAATTGATGTCAATGTAGTGACACTGAACTAACATGGTACCCAAACTATGAGATGTCGTAGCACCGAGTCATGTATCATGTCACCGAATTTGTGGACGCATCAATCTATAGTATCATCGAGCCTATAACAGTACCAAACTGTGGGAGGCATAATATTGAACTGTGTATGCATAATATCGAACTATGGCAGCATAGATATCATATCTGAGTAATGATACCAAACCCTCAGCCTTCTCTGAACTTCTAATCTTTGTTATAGCACCGAAGACTTGTTCTCTGAAATCCAGACTTTTCTTTCATCATCGAGAGCTTAACTTGTGACATCTGAACTCCATTTCAGATGTATCTGAACTTGTCCTTCTGAGATTTATGCGAGCTTTTCTCCTAACTGTGGAGCGAGGATATAGCCTGTGCCACGAAATGAAGAGATTGTGTCACCACCGAAATAATTTGGAACCTATTCTGAAAAGACCGAACTGTTTCTCCCTAACTGTTTCTCCCTGTTGCAGCACTGAAATACCATTATGTTGTCACCTTGAGGGATCTTGACAGAGCTGAGAATGCTTCAAGGTTGTATACGTGTTATTCAAATTGCCTTTGACTTTGACCATAGCTCCGACACCATGTTGGAAAATTCATTGAGATGGTAGTTAAATAATTCTCCTCTTAATGACATTAACTTGTGATGTGTTCATTATTAGTATTAGATCTTTTAATTATCTTTTCTTATCATCAAGATTCAAGAGTAATGCCAAGCAACAAATAGAAGAGAACACAAGATGTAGGCATGCTGCCAGGGAAAAACCCCCCTCGAGGGGAAAACCCAGTCACAAATTCTTCCTTCAGTAGATTCAAAAAATGAGACGACCAAGACCCTTACAATCTAAACCAAGACATCCTCCATCCATCAAGTCAACCTTGTCATGTATCAGTTCCAAAGCTTCTTGTACCTATCAATCTTCTTCACAATTGTGTTCAAAGAGATCACCTCTGCAAACAATCTGAGCTCCTTTATCTATTGTAATAGCATCATTATAATAGCACTGAGATACTGCGAGAGCATCATAGTAATAGCACCAAATTGAAGTCATAGTAATGCGATTTTATCTATGTAACAAGCCTCTCCTTCTAAAGTAGCACCGAATTGAAGTCATCATACTATGTTATCCTAACTCATCACCCGAATTATGTCTCTAAAATTATGTCCGAACTTCTGTGTAATCACAGAAAGTAGGTACTCTGAAATCCGAACTTGAGATTATGTTATGCGAAAATCACAAGCTTGAATATATAGTGGTATGACCATACTAAATGAGCCGACAAGAACCATGAAGAGATGTATCTTTATAGTAGGCTGACATGAATCATTTGATGACTATTTCTTTCAGGTCGACTTGAATGAGTCGTTGAGCAAACTGACTTGATGATGGAGAAGTCTTTTAATCAATAAACAAATTGACTTTGACAAATATCCTAAAGCCTACAATGGAGGCTTGACTTATACATTTGACCCAAGCATGAAACCCATGCTTTAATAATTCAATTCAAAAATAAAATAAAATTATTTTTGCTTTTCTTTTGACAAATATATTACATTTTGACTTCAAGTACCAATTATGAAGACTAAAGCTAGTTACAGTTTCCAATAGGAGACAACACTGAATATCTTGTGAAGGGCCTTAGATCTATCATATTTGATTTGGAATCTGGGAATTCGTTCTTCTTCATGAAGTGATGTATGTTCTGGAACTAAAGAAGAACTTGGTTTCTATTTCTGCTTTGGAAGACAAATGGATACGAGTAGGCTTTATAAAGGGAAAAGTCCTCACCTGACTGAAGGAATCCTCATTGAAAGATGCCTTTACTTTATGATCTAGAGTTGAAGGACTTTATAGAGCCTCTTGAAGACCTTTGCTGGCAATGGTCCATGACACCAATCATCAAAGTGAGCTATGGTACCAAAGATTGGCACATCTACATTATCAAGCTCATTCGGAATTGAAAAAGTCAGTCTCTAGGATTCCTGATGTTCAAGCTCGTCACGATGGAGTGTATCCAGGGTGTGCCAGTGGAAAGAAGACAAGGGGACCATTACCCTCTAGCAAGAACAAAACTAATGATATTCTCCAACTCATTCATTCTTACCTATGCGGATCGATGCCCGTGCATTCTCTTGGTGGCCATCTCTACTATATAATTTTTATTAATGATTTCTCCAAGAAGGCATGGACATACTACTTGAAGCATAAGGATGAGGCCTTTGATATGTTTAAGGACTTCAAGGCATTAATCGAAAATCAAACAGGGAAGAAAATCAAGATCTTCAAGTCTAACAACAGTGGAGAGTACATTTCAAATGAGTTCATAGACTTCTACAAGAAGGAAGGTATCAAGAAGGAAATCATTGTGCCCTATAATCCTAAACAAAATGGAGTGGCTGAAAGAAAGAACAAGTCTATTGTGAAAGTTGCTTGTGCTATGCTTCATGATCAAAAGTTGTTGAAGTTCCTTTGGGGAGAAGCAACAAATACAGCGGTATATGTTCAATACAAGGTCCCCCATCAATCTTTGGACAACAAAACCCCGAAGAAGTATTCACAAGTGTGAAGCCTGATATTGGACATCTCAAGAAATTTGGATGTCCCATATATTTCCATGTGCGGAAGGACAAGAGGAATAAGTAGGAAGCCACCGTAAGGAAAGGTATGTTTGTTGGGTACTGTGTGTTAAAATTGGGCAGCATCAGGACAAATTTCCCCTAAGGGAAACCTTAAGCCCCATATGAAGCCCATCTCGCCAAAGGAAGAATTATAACATAAAATTAATAGGCAAATATTTATAAGAGGGATTGGAGATATAAAATTAAATAATTTGGGAAAATTTCAAAATTTGCGAATTTGCGAATTTCCCACCATATTATAAAGTCAGCCTTAATAAAATTAAAAGGTTTCAATTAATAAATATAGAGATCAATGAAAGCTAATTTAATATCGTCAAACAAACTTTTCTTCTAAGGTTCATATTTTTGAATGGTTTTGAGATTTCAGGTGTCACTTATGGGTTTCGCAAAGGGTTATGTCAGGTCTCCTCTATCTCTGCCTCAATCAAATGATCTCACTCTTGCCACAAGTGTATAGTCTCACTCCGATGGTGTATAGATGTAATCACGCATTTGGTTTGGCACTCACTCTCTAACTATGGCCCATGCATTTGGTTTGGCACTCACTCTCTAGCTGTGGCCCACACATTTGGTTTGGCACTCGCTCTCTAACTATGGTCCACACATAATGGTTTGGCACTCGCATTATGACTGTGGCCTCGCAATATGATTGTATCATTATTTTGCTACAGGACCACATCATGTATGTTGGCATATGGTCGTATCATTAACGCAGCATGTATGTTGACATATGGTCATATCATTATTATGCTACAAGTTTGCATATTTATCTTGCATTCTACTATGAATCGCATCTCATATACAACAAAGTCTCACATCACATCTAATGGTAACCCGCACATATAATCTGTGGTTTATATGGCTCAGCGCTCAGCTCAATCTTGACATAACTCTCATTACAGTGACATTGTTGTTATGGATCAACTTTAATTACAGTTACATCGCATCTTACAGTGGTAACTTTTTCTGTGTGTTTCCCTATGATTGTGTCTCTACGACATTGTAGTGACCCTTAGTAACATCGCATCTTTATTCTTATTGTCATGATGAGTGGCATTGCATGTAGGCTCGTCATAATACAATGGTTTGTGCGTGTTAGATATTGTGACTCACAATGATTATATGCGTGTGTGCGCGCGCCCTTATGTGTTAGAGACATTTGACTATGACCTGAAGAATGATTGACAGTAACTTAAAATTTTGAACAGTGGCATATTTATATGGCAGTTTCCTTGTTGTATCGCAAAATCATAATCGTGATGTTATGGATGTATGATAGACAGTAACAGTATTGACATGACATAATAGACAATGTTGGCATAACAATAGTAACAATATTGAGATGATAGAATTGACAGCATAGGCATGACAGAGATGACCGTATTGATATGAAAGCGCTAACAGTATCTCTATGGCCAGTGTAAAGTTATCATAGCTACTCTCTTGTATTTGTTTCATTCAGTTCACAAATGAAATTGTGCACTGATTTAGGTTTAACTCAAGGAGGTCTGATTTGAATATGATGCCTCACAATGATATACTTTGTATCTCAGTTGAACAATTAATGAAATCTAATAGAAGAAGAAGAATTGATTGAGGGTTTCCCCCCTAGTGGGTTTTTTCCCTTGTCTCCGACCAATCTTGGTGTCTCTTTGTGTGCATATTTTTCTTCTGATGTTCCTTTTATTGTTCCACTGCATTACTGATGATGTTGTTCTTTCTACATTATTGCATATGATGTAATGGTGTTATAATGTTGTAGGTTGAATTCAATGTGTAAATGATGTAATGCAATTAGTTTAAGCAAAGAACAATAGAACCCTAAGAAAAATTAACATGGTATCGGAGTTGGGTTGAAGAAAAGTCATGGAGATCACCCTTGTGAAGACACCGTTGATGGAAGCAACTGAAGATGGTCGAGACATAAAAGAATGCTAGGGTTTGATGGAAACCTTAGGCAACCTGGTTGTTAGGGCTTGGTAAATAACATGAAATTAATGTTTGAGAGAAACCCTTGATGCATAACATGAGGTTAGGGTTTGGAAGAAACCCCTAAATTATGCTTGGAAGAAGGCTTGGATATGAATAGCTCAGCAATGTCTAAGCTTGCACATGTAAAGAAAATAATTGTGCCTATGGTCACAGGGTTGGAACACAAAATTTTCGGTTGTAGTTGCACGCCTAATCGGGTGCTCCATGCGGCTGAAACTCAAAATTTTCGGCTATAATTGCACACCTAATCGGGTGCTCCATGCGGCTAGAGAATGGTATGAATAAAATATATATAAAATAGTACAAATAGAGTAATGAAGAGGTATGTTCCTAAGAACATGACCATTGGTGAAGAGGTATCTGCTTAGGTATATAAGCAGGCCCTCACCCTCATTTGTAATCATCTCATCAATTCTTTTATAGAATATTCAATTTAAAATTACTTGTCCTAAAATGGATGTTTTTGTCTTCGAAGTATTCTGAAGATTATTGTTGCGTATACGAACCTTATTCGTTGTAGTGCTATCAGAGCATTCCTCTAAGTATATGAACTTTGTTCATTACATTGGTATCAGAGTTGTTCAATCCTTGATTGCTCAACCGCTACACAAGAGCCTCGTTCTCCGATCCAAATCTTTGGTTGTCGAAATTCATCAACTTTGTTGTCGTTGAAGCATTTCACTACAAGCTTTTGGCGGTTCTCCATTTTCGCCATTAGGCCCTTGGCCATTAAGGAAAAAAAGAAAAAGAGAGAAATTAAAATATATTAAAAATAATAATAATAAAAGTGCTTAAAATAAAATAAAAAAATAATTAAAAATAAGAAAAAAAAAATAAACCAAAAAAATTAGGCAAGATATATAAAAGAATAAGAAGTCAACATATATAAAAACAAAAATTAAGGATAAAAAAATAAAACAAAAATAGAAACATTTAAATATATATAAAAAAAATGGAACACAACCATCGGGTTGCACAGCTCCCCGTTGTCATCATTGACGTCCTCCCAACAGACTGGTTGCCAACCAGCCGCCATACACCATCGGCCACCATAGCCACCATAGCCTCCAACTGCATTGTCGACTATGCATCTTGCACGACCGCTGAAACATCAAACCACTGCCAACCGCCACCTCAATTCACCGCAGCCTCGTGACGGACCATCACCGAATTCATTGATGTCATTGCCGCCAACCCCATCCATTTGGTCCTCCGCCATCAACCAATGCTAATTCCACCTACACCGTTGCTTATCTCTAGGAGCAGATGCCATTTATAGACACCTCCACCTCTTACGGCCGCTTATCAACCACTGTCGTTGCCCACTCGGAGTTTTGCTCGGTGTCCAATTCGCTGCCATCTTCCCAACCAACATCGTCGCTACCATTGCCAACACACGCCATAAATATTCGTTGCCTCCTGCATATACATGTACATTGCAATCGTTCCATACAAATTGTGATTCATATACCCTAAACCTAATGACGATAGAATTGTTCTCCAAAAGACAATACTCCAAGTGAATTTGCAAGTGACCATCCATACAGTCACGACTTCTCATCACAATTTGAAGGGGTAAATATTAAAAGTGATTTTGAATTTGGGCAAATGGTTAAACAAGAAAAAATAAAAAGGTTTAAAATATATTAAAACCATACAATTATGAAACGAAAGGTTTAAAAATAAATAAATAAATTAGAAAGTATTGAAATACACAAATTTGAAAGGAAAAAATTCAAAACGGTTTGAAGTTCTATGTCAAAGTTCAAAAGAGGCAAAATCTTATCGAACATAATTAAAATGATGGATCCGATGAATAATAAACAATATAACATAAACAATCTGCAACTACGCATTGCAGACTATATTTTTGCCTCGCAATTTATCGTTAAAACTTTATTTTGCGACAATACTGATATAATTTTGGATTTGCCCTCAATGGAATCACTAGGGTCCTTTATCCTAAATACAAAAAAGAAGTTTTTGACATTTTCCCACAAAAAGAAAAAATAACACTACAAGAGATTACCTTGAAGCCAGATTCAATGACGCCAAAAGACATACAAGATATCTCAAAAGCAATTCTTCAAGAAAGTAAAAAAGTGATACAAAATATGCAAGGGGAAGTTGACAAAATCACCATTGACAAAAACGAAGAAATTACTTGTCTTAAGGACCATAGCGAGAAATTATTCACTCAAATTAAGAAACTTAAAAATGATAAGCAATCATTGAAAAATAAATTAGAAGAACTCATCACGAAAGAAGTATCTAAGTCGTCAGATGCAACAAATATCGATCCAGTGAATATCACAACTCAAAAAAATGACAAACCAGTGGAAGGAAAAACATATTCAGATGTTGCAGTTCAAATGATGAAAATTCCTAGTGATGATTCAGTAACCAACTCAACATTGACACCTAGAGTAAATCAAGAAATTTCCAAACAAATGATAATGGAAAATCAAATCGCCAGTACTCCTAATCGACATCTGAACCACAAGAGCAGACATCCCAATCAGTCTGCGTATCTGTATTTCTCAAAACATAAACAACAAACTTATGTTCAGAAGTATATTGAAGTGTGCACAATTCAATACAATAATAACAATTCATCACAAATTTCCAGTAACCAAAAGATTCCACAAAAGATTGATTTAGGATGCTCAGATCCTCTCTCAATGCAACATTTTTGTTTATCACTTAAAGAATCATATCATCTTGTATCAACGAAAATGATAAATAACAAAAAAAGAGAACAAACCTTTTCATCAGTAAGCTTTGAGGACAAAGCTTTTCGAAGAGAAAAGGTAATGTTGGAATAAATATATCTATAAAATAATACAAATAATGTAAACAATAATAATAATAAATAATGATTAATTAACCAGTAAATAGTTAATGAAGAGGTATATCCCCAAGGACATGACCATTGGTGAAGAGGTATTTGCTTAGGTATATAAGCAAGCCCTCACCCTCATTTGTAATCACCTAATCATTCTTTTATATATTATTCAATATACAATTACTTGTCCTACAATGGATGTTTGTCTTCGAATTATTCTGAAGATTATTGTTGCGTATATGAACCTTGTTCGTCACAGTGGTATCAGAGCATTCCTATGAGTATACGAACTTTGTTCGTTACAAAGAAATATAGCCTCACCCATGGTCACTAGCTCCGTGCAGTTGTGACCTAAGATACTTTTGACAATTGACCACTAATTTTGACCATTGACCACATGCTTGGAATCCCTGACCTCGATCAAATATGTCTATTGGGATCATCTCTTGGATATTGTTTGGTTGGTTTTGTTGGATAGTCAGTGTAACCCTAGATGGACTAGTTTTAGTTGGAACTGGTTGTTGATGAAGAAGATTGAAAATATTGAAGGCAACATTAACATATGGATGATGGACAATGGTGACTCTTGGAAGCGGGATAAAGGAGGAGTTGATCACTTACTTCCATCCTTGTTAAAGATAAGTGCTTCCTAAACATTTATTATCTCTTTATGACATTATTCTTTTTTTGACTTATCATTTAGATTATTGCTTATCCTTCCTGCATGTTTGAGTATTCACTTCTAACTTCTTGATGAAGATATGATAAGCAAATCCTTCTCGAGGATCATCTAGATGCTAAATGATGCAAGAAAAGAAAAATGGTCCAAGAAGAGACAAGTTATTTCCGGAAGAGAAAAGCTAGTGCTAGAGAAGCTGGTGAAGGGAGGGAAGCTAGAGCAGTATGCAAGCTTTACAATTGTCGATGACAAATCATATATTGTTAAAGGTATCTGAATGTTACAGCATATGTATAATACATTATTTCAATGTTATGATTTAGCTGCAATGTTGGATGGCAAGTTAAGCCCTAAGTATCTTACATTAGATAATACTTGTCATGAGATCAGGATGGATATCCTGAATTTATAAAGCAAGCAAGAAACATTGATTTTGATATTGTTGTCAGTGCTTGTAATGAGAATACAAATAATGTGGTTGTAAGATTGATCTACTGACTATCTTCTTGATAGGGTTCTAATAGATGTCTTAACAGCATGGTAAATTTGACAATATGACAAAATGGATTCCCTGACTTAATGATGTTAGGACTCTAATGAAATATTTGTATAATGTGATAAAGAAGAGATGATGTGACCATTAACCTTTGATGGATGTTTGATGACATGTTCATATGTGACAATGAAAAAGTTGATGGAGACTTGTCATGACTATGATGTATATATTATATATATATATATATATAGGAGAACTTGATATAATTTGACTCTGTGATATAACAGTTTTGTTGATACATGACGATAATATGAGATAGAGGTTGATATCGTGATTGATGATGATTGAAGAAGCTTCCCATTCAGAGGGAGAAACCCTTGATGAGATCCCAAAACCTACTATTTATTTGCAGTGAATGAAAAGAAGACTCGTGATTGGAAATTGAAGCAAGTCTTATGGACTTAGACCAATGGTGATCTGATGTTACTAAAGGTATGACTTTGCTAATTAATTTTATAAGCTAACTAGTTCATTAATGACAAGACTGTTTTACCCCAAGCAGTTTCAGGATCCACGTCTCGTGTAGAAATGTGGAGGACTTCCTTGTTAAAGGAAAGTATATTTATCACAAACATGGTATGTTGGATTGCATTGATGGATTATTGTTATTGGAATTGGTGGATCCCGTGTCAGCCAAATGGATCTAGGTATGCACTCTGAATTAGACAGAGTCTGATCATATATAGTTGGGACAGAGTCACCTTCATGGACTGAGAGAATGTTGTTAAATGAAACAAGCTTAGACTTGTGGTTGCTGACCCCATGCGCGAGAGGGAGAAAGGATGAATTGGTATTCATTTCTTTATGATATGTATTTGCTTGATTTGATGTCCCGTATAAACAGGTAGATAGAGAATTGTTGCTCAAAAATACAGCATAAGGCAGTGGGGTTGAACTCTTCAGTGAATTGTTTAAGCTAGTACCAGATATGAGCACTTTGATATGTTTTTGATCTTCAGAAAGCAACTTGGAATGATGAATGTGACCCTCCTAGGTAAGGGTCTAGGTTGATCGAGGACACTGAGCAATGCTCTTCCTCCCTGTCTAATCTCCCAGAGTAAGGAACTGAGCGGAAGGGCTCCTCGGGTTGAGGGATCTCTGGACGATAGGATGGTTGTGATCCTTACCCTCTGAGGTAAGTGGATCTCACCTATTGTCACCATAGGGTGTGTGTGATCCTTGTCACTTACGACAAGATGGGTATCTCCCCCTATCATTATTGACAGAGTATACCCAAGTATGCATCCTACCCACAAGCAGGGCTTGTTCAAATTGCCTCCTCATCTGGCCAATGGGTTGAGATGACTTGAGTAGGTGTGATCTCTTGCATAGCAAGTGGATCTCCCTCAAGTATGCCTTGAGTAGGTGTGATCCTTGCATGGCAAGTGGATCTTCCTCAAGTATAGAGGATGCAGGTGTTCTACCACTTGATTCTTCAAGGTCAACTTGGGAAGATCAACAGACATTGGGATGATTGTAATCTCTACCCTCTATGTTAAGTTTGATCTCGCGTGTTGACTAAACAACAGGATGGTTGTGATCCTTGATGGTACATGGATCTCGCCCCACTTTCAATGGATGATAGGATGGATGTGATCCTTGTTGGTAGATGTATCTCGCCTATTGTCATTGGATAGAGAGCGGTAGCTTGAGCTCCCTTGAGATGTCAGATTCTTCCTCTTTAAATTCGAGATTGTTCAATAGCTAAAGATGGACAAAACTAAGCCAAGACAAGATATAACTTGATGGCGATGATGATTCTATTTCAGATGGATACAGGATGGAAGTCGGATGCTTCCCTATGATGATGATGTGGGTTGAACTCCCCTATGATGATTCTTCTTCTTCTATTAGATCAAGATTGTTCAGGGGATGATCAAAGGGTGAGACAATGAAAGATGGGTATTATTGATGATATTGATGTTTGTCTTCCATATGTACACTCAAAATACGTCATGATGCAGCTATCATGAGATGAGGCTTATGATGCAGATGGAAATTTCTCCCTAGCTATGAGGGAGTGTTAAAATTGGGCAACGTCGGGATAAATTTCCCCCAAGGGAAACCCTAAGCCCCATATGAAGCCCATCTCACCAAAGGAAGAATTATGAAATAAAATTAATTGGGCAAATACTTATAAGAGGGATTACATATATAAATCAAATAATTTGAGCAAAATTCAAATTTTGAAATTTGAGGATTTCCATCCATATTATAAAGTCGGCCTTAGTAAAATTAAAGGGTTTCAATTAATATATAGCGATCAAAGAAAACTAATTTAATATTATCAAAAAAAACTATTTTCTTCTGAGGTTTTGTTGACAGTGTTGGATACCACCAACATCAAGGGGGTCTCTCGGATGAAAAGACCCAATTAGACTTCACATTGTTTGGTGTAGGAGCCCTTCTGGAAATAAGGCCCGGCGACCATATATTCTTAAAGATATGCCTTGGCTACAATGCTTAGCTTAGCACAAGAGAGTAATGCACATGTACTTTCGGACTAGCGAGTATGCCTTGTGGAATGTTCAACTACGGAATGTATCAAGGTTCTTCTACCAAAAAGGGAGAGAAAAGTGAGCCTTTCAAATAAGAGTAATACTATTGATCTAGTAAAGACACATGAGCATATACAAATGAAAGAATCGTTAGTCAACCATCGTAATAGTTCACACCAAAGCAACAATTGTTCAAAGTTAAAACACATACAACACACCTTCAACAAGCTAAGTACTAAAGTTGTCGAAATAGTTTTATCTCCTTAGTAGAAATGAAAACAACATACATCGCACACATTCAAAGAATATTCTTACAATATTTACGACATACGCATGAAAGTGTGTTGCCTCAACGAGCTTTGAACTTAAGCAAAAGTTCCAAGATACATCAAGACATTGAACACCACTAGCCCCAATAGTGGAGTGTTAGAGCAACCACTTGCTCCTCCAAAAGAACTATTTTCCTTTCTAATCCCTGATAGGAGGAGCCAAGGTGAAAATTCCTTTACACGAGCTATGAAGGTGTATATATAACAAATGGGGTGACCTTACCTCCCTTGTGACTCTTGGACTACCCTCATGACCGTTTGACTTCCCTATGACCTTTTGACTCCATGACTTATCACATTTTATGGATGACTCTTCGATTTCCACTTTACATTACATTCTCCAATATTGAATTTACATAATCCACAAATGATGTGGCAAATGATGACTCATGACATGACATAACATGACATGACACTGATGACATGGCAATGTCAAGCCATTCTTTGTTGTTGCTTTCTTTGTGTCTTCTTGAAAGATGCAACATGCTCTTCTTGTTCCTCCTCCATAAGGCTTGCAGGTAGGGAATCTTCCTGATCTTCAGTTGTTGTCGCAATCTGGTGTCCCTTTGTCTTCCTTGATTGATCAATTTGTTTCTGCGGCTTCAAAGGTCTCTTCTATCAAGGTCTCCTTCTTCATCTCCTTCATCATCATCTTGTCATAACATGATATGATACCTACAACTGAGATCCACTCATGATAAGACGACATCAGTTTGATAAACCCCTAGTCTAACATGCTTCATGACAACCACTGATTGGGTTGGAACCGAGTGATAGGCTGGGAAACAGGCTCAGGGATTGCGCAGTTGTGCAGCTCGGGCAGGCAAGGCCTAGACATTTGCGCAGTTGCGGGTCTCAAGGCATCAAGCTAAAGGCTTCAGGCTTGAGGTTAACCATTGTGTAATTATGGTGGGATAGAGGCCAAGGGATTACGCAGTTGCGTAGTTCAAGGGGTCAAGGTTGAGGCTTGATGCTTGAGACTGCACAGTGTGCAGAAAAGGATGATTAGAGACAGGAGTTGCGCAGTTTTGTAGCTCAAGGGTTGATGTTGAGCACTGAGACTATGCCGTGCGCAGTTCTAGAAGGCAGGGACTACGCATTGTGCAATGCCAAGAGGCAAGGTTCAAGGTTGAGGACTAAGATTTCGTAGTGCGCAGTTCAGGAAGGCTGGGTGAGGCCAAGTTGCTTAGGCAAGAACATTTTCAAATTTGGCTAAGTGTGGAATCAATGAGGCTAAAGTGAACAATAACAAAACTTAAGCATGATCACACTCTTAGAACAGTCGACGACACAACATTGATCACTTAAACACATGAACAATATACTTCCTCAATGCGACTACATTCCGACAGATCTCCCCATGTGCGACACTAAAGGTTCACTTTGCGACAACAGTGACAACACTTGTGTGACAGTGCTTGAAACTTTGGGAATGAGTGTGATACATGTCTACATTGTAAAAATAACACATTAACACCAAGGTTACCCCTTGAAACAAACCAAAACTACATATATGTGATGTGTGATGCTTGCCATGCTAAAAGACGACACTTTGATTTTCATCTATATAGGACAAGAATACTTAGAGAGAACACATGTGATGACTCTTTATACTTCGAGGACAGCATGCAATCAAAGTAGGCTCTGAAATTTGGATGTAGGGAAAAATTTTGGAGGGTGTTGTAGCAGCGACAACAGGTTTGTATATTCGAATGGCTCTAAGATTTCAAGTGTTGAAACAAACCAAAACTACATATATGCAATGTGCGACGCTTGCCATTCTAAAAGATGACACTTTGATTTTGTTCTATACGAGACAAGAATACTTAGAGAGAACACATGTGATGACTCTCTATAATTGCAAGGACAACATGCAATCAAAGTAGGCTCTGAAATTTGGATGTAGACCAAAATTTTGGAGGGTGTTGTAGCAGCGACAACAGGTTTGTATATTTGAATGGCTCTGATATTTCAGGTGTCACTTTTGGGTTTCAAAAAGGATTATGTCAGGTCTCCTCTCACTATGCCTCTGTCAAATGATCTCGCTCTTGCCATAAGTGTATAGTCTCGCTCTGATGGTGTATAGATGTAATCACACATTTGGTTTGGCACTGACTCTCTAACTGTGGCCCACGCATTTGGATTGGCACTCGCCCTCTAACTGTAGCCCACGCATTTGGTTTGGCACTTGCTCTCTAGCTATGGCCCACACATTATGCTTTGGCACTCCCAATATGATTATGGCCTCGCAATATGGTTATATCATTATTCTGCTACAGGATCGCATCATGTATGTTGGCCTATAGTCATATCATTAACGCATCATGTATGTTTACATATGGTCGTCTCATTATTCTGCTACCAGTTCACATCTCTCTCTTGCATTCTACTATGGATCACATCTTTATTCTTGTTGTCATTCTGAGTAGCATTGCAGATAGGCTCGTCATAATACAATGCCATGTGTGTGTTAGATATTGTGACTAACAATATATATATATTATATTTTAATATATATATTATATATATATAGATATATATATCTGTGCCCTTATGTATTAGAGACATTTGACTATGACCGAAAGAATGATTGACACTAACTTCAAATTTCAGATAGTGATCTATTTATATGGCAGTTTCCTTGTTGTATGGCAAAAGAAAAATCGTAATCTTATGGATGTATGACAGATAGTAATAGTATTGACATGACATAATAGATAGTGTTAGCACAACAGTAGTAACAATATTGAGATGTCAGAATTGACAGCACAAGCATGACAGAGATAACAATGGTAACAGTATCTCTATGGTCGGCGTAAAGTTATGGTAGTTGCTCTCTTGTATTTGTTTCATTCAGTTCACAAATAAAATTATGAATTGATTTAGGTTTAACTCAAGGAGGCTTGATTTATATATGATGCCTCATGATGATATACTTTGAATCTTAGTTGAACAATTGATGAAATCTAATCGAAGAAGAATTGATTGAGGGATTTCCCCCTTTTGGTGATTTGCCCTGGTCTCTGACCAATCCTGGTGTCTCTTTGTGGGCATGTTTTTCTTCTCATGTTCCTTTTATTGTTCCGCTGCATTACTAATGATGATGTTATTTCTACATAATTGCATATGATGTAATGATGTTATGATGTTGTTGGGTGAATTCTGTGTAAATGATGTAATGCAACTATTTTAAGCAAAGAACAGTATAGCCCTAAGAAAAATTAACATTGCGAAAATTCTAAAGCATTTAGAATATATATACATCTGGTCAAAGGAAGATTGAGTTTAGCAGGGACATAACTTTCAATGAAGATGTTGCCCTTGGAAAAGTAAGGGGCCTTTCTCCTAAGAAGAAGAGTGATCTACAAGAAGATCCTTCGATGCCTGAATCTGAGAAGGGCATTATTGATGATCCTATGGAGCTTATGGATCCTTTGAACTCTCCTCCAAGTGATCCACCTACCAAGAAGAGACCATTGTGGCTTCGATATACATTACAAGATGTCGAGAGACATATCCTCGCCAGAGGAACCTTTAGAGAGAACAAAAATCCATGCAGGTATCAAGGATACCTTGTTGCCATGACTACGACCATTCAAGAGTTGCCTAGCTTTGAAGAAGTTGTGAAAGAACGAATTTGGAAGGATGCCATGGCCAAAGAATATGAAACAATTATGAAGAATGATGTATGGGATGTCATTCCAAGACAAAAGGGTAAATCAGTGGTGAGTTCAAAATGGCTATATAAAATCTAGCATGGAGTTGATGGAAGTATCGAGAAGTATAAAGGTAAGATTCATGGCCCGAGGGTTCTCCCAAAAAGAGGGAGAAGAGGGAGAAGATTATGATGATATATTTGCTCCGTTGCTCACTACACTACTATTAGATCGATCATTGCCCTCGCTGCTACTTAAGGATGGACTCTTCACCAAATGGATGTAAAGACAGCATTCCTTCATCGCATACTACAAGAAGAAGTTTAAGTCAAGCAGCCACAGGGATTTGAAGTGAAGGATCGAAAGACACATGTTTGCAAATTGAATAAGGCATTATATGGCTTGAAGCAAGCCCCCAGAGCATGGTACGCCCGTATTGATAGCTACCTAGTGAAGCTTGGATTTACAAGAAGCAACGCCGATCCCAACCTCTACTTCAAGGTGGTCCAGGGTATGCCTTTGATTTTGGTTCTATATGTTGATGATCTATTCTTGACAAGTAGTGAGCTCCTGATGCTCAAGTGTAAGAGGGTGTTGGCCTCTGAGTTTGAGATGAAGAATCTTGGTATGATGCACTATTTCAAGGGACTAGAATTTTGGCAGAGGCCTGGAAAGATTTTCCTTTCCCAAGGAAAATATGTCGTGAAACTATTGGAGAGATTTGGAATGAAAGAATGTAAATCCTTAGCCACCCCAATGGAGATGAATTTTAAGAAGTTGTGTGGAGAGACTGTTGGACCTAACCTAGCCAACCTTTATGAGTATCGTCAACTGATTGGGGCATTGATGTTCCTAGTGAATGCCTGTCCGGACATATGCTTTGCAGTGAACACCTTGAGTCAATTTATGACTAAGCCCCTCCATGCGCAATGGATTGTTGCTAAACATATTCTCAGATATTTACATGGGACAATTACCCTTGGTCTGAGATATTTTGCCGAAGATGTACAACTACATGGATATACTGATGTTGATTAGGCTGGAAACGTTATTGACAAGAAGAGCACGTTAGAGGGTTTCTCTAGCTTGGGATCCGCTATGAAATCTTGGATGAGCAGGAAACGGAAGTCCGTAGCTTTAACCATGGCCGAGGCAAAATACATTGTTGCTAGCATGGCTAGCTGTGATGTAGTCTAGTTGAGACACCTCTTTAGAGAGTTATTTGAGTGAGTTATTTGAGTAGGTCCTAGATACTATAGTGATATATTGTAACAACAAGAGTGGGATCTGATTGGTATAGAATCTTGTATTTCATGACAAGTCCAAGCACATTGAGATCAGGAACCAATACATTCAAGACATGGTACAAAGAGGAGTCATAAGACTCCGTCACATATCAACAGACGAGCAGATAGCAAACATTCTCTCCAAGGGTTTGCCGAAAGGATAGTTCTTAGTCTTCAGAGAGTAGCTTGGACTGATGGATGTGACCCTCCTGGTAAGGGTCCCAGCTGATAGAGAACACTGAGCTATGCTCTTCCCCTCTGTTTGAGCTCACAGGGAGAGGAATTGAGCCTGAGAGCTCTTGGGGTTGAGGTATATCTGGACAATAGGATAGTTATGATCCTTACCCTTTGAGGTAAGTGGAACTTGTCTATTGTCACCATAGGGTGTGCGTGATCCTTGTCACTTACGACAAGATGGGTATCTCCCCCTATCATGATTTATAGAGTATACCACAATATGCATCCTACCCACAAGCGAGGCTTGTTGGGATTACCTCCCCATCTAGCCAATCGATTGAGAAGACTTTAGTAGGTGTGATCCTTGCATAGCAAGTGGATCTCCCTCAAGTATAGAGGATGCAAGTGTTCTACCACTTGACTCTTCAGGGTCAACCTGGGAAGATCAACAGAGATGGTTTTGATCTCTACCCTTTAGAGCAAGTTGATCCCGTCTATTGACTAGACAACATGATGGATTCAATCCTTGTTTGTAGATGGAACTTGCCCAATTGTCACTAGGACGATAGGATGGATGTGGTCTCTACCCTATATAGCAAGTTGATCTCGCTTGTTGACTAAACAACAGAATGGTTGTGATCCTTGTTGGTAGATGGATCTCGCCTATTGTCATTATCTTGTACCCTACTTTTTGTTTCTCTTGAGATTCATATAACTAAGGGGCTCAAGTGCATAGCATAGCAGAGTTTGGAGCCTTTTTCAAAGCAGCAGAGGTGCTCAAATACTATATCGGACCCACTTAATCAGAAAGTTCTCTAGAAAAACTTTCCAAAGATATAAAGAAGTCTGAAATTGGCCTCCTGGATCAAAAGATAGGGATAGTCAAATTTGGTCCCATGAAAGTCAAAACCCCGGAAACCCCGCAACCCCAAAATCCTGCAACTCATTAGAAAAACTATTTCAAAAAGCTCTGGGGACTAGAGACTAGGGATTCGTTAATTGTCGGAGTCGGGGTCGTCTAATGACAGAACATTGTAACAGATATTGGAATCCTAGATCTCGCGACCCTGGAACCCCCGTAACTTTAGTTAAATCAATTTTTGAGGGCATCGAGATTGAACCATTTACAGAAAGAATTTCCCGTGCAGTAAAGGGTTGGGGACCTTTCTCTCTTTCCTCTGACCAGACAGGTGACAACATGTCATTAGGCAAAGGTGATGTCAGCAACAACCCACTGGGAGGTGGACACATGGTAGGCAGTTTTGAAGTTTCCAGGTACCCAAAGGGCCCAAATATGGATGACAAATGGATCAATCACAAGGTGACACGTGGATTGGTTAATGTCGACATGATGTCATCCCGACAGTTTACCCCAAAAGGTCAAAAGCGCCATAACAATCTCTAATTGCATTTTAAAAGGAGTCAGGTTTCCAGGGACCAAGTCACTAGAGCATCAAGACAACCAGGTTCCAACTTAGCAATAACTAGCGCAATTCTCAGCATGGAGGAGTCACCAAGTGGCAATGGGCCTTCCACATTTCTCAAATACAAACGATTAAGGAGCGGCCACCTCTGGAGAGGATCACTGCCCATCTCAAAGTAGCTTCACCCGAGAGGAGTTCCAACTGATTAACAAGTGAGGCGGTTAAGCCAGTGCTTGCCCTCGGAAAGTCAGAGTCAAATAAAACAACATTCGCAGATCAACAGTTGTGATTGATTCCGGGGGGTTGAGCCTTGCCTCCAATTCCGCCAAGGCACCCTGCCAGGGAAGACAAAACCGGCTCGCCACCTAGCAACCCAGTGCAGCATCCACATCAACAACTAGAACCGATATCAGGTGAGCATGGCAAGTGAGCGGGCATTAAAGATTTCTTCTGATTTGAAATCATATCATATCATTGCCATTTTGGCAATTTTTTAAGTATTTTAATTTCAAGAAAGAATCAAGTTGTTATGTAATGATTAGAATAGTTAGACCTTCGACACGCTCCCACAACTTATTAGTTTAGACAGTTGTCGCACTAGGAGATAGTTTGTAACTGTTTTGGTTAGGTCTTTCCCTATAAGAGAGAAGAGGAACTCATTTGTGAGGGTTCGATTTTCATGCTAAGAGGTTGCAATGTTCGGCAAATTTTGCAAGTTTTGAGGATTAATGACATGTATGTTGTTCTGAAAGACTAATGAAGAAGGTTTCGGTGATTCCAAGCATTAGCATGTGAAGATGTGTTCCTGACTCTGTTTATCATTTCCATGTGTGTGTCTTTCCTCTTAGAAATCGTATAGTTGAAGCTACTGGAACTCAATCTTATTTGTCAAAATCATCTATGTCATGTTATGGCAAACAATCCCTGTAAATGTAAGATTGAAAGCCTTAAAATGTGCTCTGTGGTTTCTAATTTCAGTTCCTTTATCTATGTATTATTATGTTGAAGTTTAGTGCACAGGATTCTACTTCTAGCCCTCTGCACGAGATTTCTTTCTCTATCTCTTCCCTCACCTATACTACAACAGCTAAATAAGCTTCACTATTAGTCTATAGGCCACCATGCCTGAACTTTACTTCTTTGGAAAAAAATGTGGTCAACGTGTGTAATGTGTTTGGTCTCTGAGTATGATTATTGAACCAGATTAAAATCCTTTATATTTTCAACTCTTGAACAATAATGATTCATCTATAAGAGACGCTAAGATGTCCTAGGCACTGACCCTTCTCCTCAACTCGGGGGTTGTCTATAGGATCCACAACATCTTCTAGCTTCGTTGTTGGGGACCGAATTAGAACATATTTCCTTGGGTATGACTTTTTAACATTCCTTTTGTATAGTGAGCAAAGGAAGTGTGGGTTGAGATCTCTCACCAAGCGAAGTCCTTAGACTGTAACCCTGGCTTCTAGGAGGCCTCATACTCGTTCAAATACCTCGCAGCAGAAAACTCCTCCTGTATTTGATCCAAAGAGAATTGTCTCCATAAGAATTTGGAGAGAAAGAACCCCAAAACTCCAGATCCTATGGTTTTTACCACAGAAGCCTCAACTTCTAGCTCTCAAAAAGTCAAGATAAAATATCCTGAAACCTCATCTAGAGCTTTAGAGTTTTGAGAAGAACGTTTCCCTCTGCCTGACTTTTACTTCTCGGGACCTAAGTCTGAAGAAACCTTTATCAGTTTTGATCATTTTACACATCACACCTTCCCAGGGGTTGAAGAAGTCAAAGATATTCTCATTACCAATCCATCTCAAACTCTGACTGCTACCTCGCACAAAATCTTACGCAGCGTGGTTCACCCAACCTCTCATGCAAGCCCTACAGCAAATTTTTTTCAACCTCCTTTGCAAAATATAGTTGTCCCTAGTTTTTTACTTACCAGATATGCCCCACTTAATCTACAGCGACCTTTGAATGGAATGCCCCAAAACTATCTTAAGCTTCGGCCTAGACTCGTTGGGGAAGATGATGTCACAGCTAGGGGTGATTTTAGGGGCGAATGTTTGCCCTTTGGCGAAATTAAGGGGTTTTAAATTTTTAGTGGGCGAATATTTTGTATCATAGTACATTTTTACAAATCACCTCAAATAGCCCACCTTATTTTAAGGGAGAGGGTAAAAAAGGTAAATTTAGCCCTTGAAATTAGGAGTTACAACCTTCCATCGCCCATTTTCAAGAATAGGTTTTATTTAAGTGAATC